>PVJS01004976.1:0-66364 GCA_004027185.1 Glis glis | reverse complement strand
CAAAGCTTATCATCTCTACCTTGAATGCAAAGTCGGTGGTTTGTGTGTCCCATGTTCTGATACATGTCATGTGGCTGCAATAGGACAGTGATTAGAAGTTTCCAACACCACCTTGCTACAGATAATGCTCAGACATACCTCCCGCTCAGCCCTTTCTCTAGAATGACAGTTCAAGGAACATGTGGCATTATCGTTTGAACATTGAAACCTAGAGCCAATACAACCAAAGCCCTAATCATTGCTTTCTCCCGAAATCAGTTTCCCCGTCCCCTATTCCCCATTGGCTTTCATGATGTGAACCCCAGTGAGGCAGGAGCTTTGTCTGATTTGCTCACTACTGTATTCCCAGGGCCCAGAGTAGTGTCTCACACTCAGCAGGTGCTCAGTGTCTGAGTGCTGAATGACTTGGGGTGGGTGATGGATGGATGGATCCCGACGTCACTTTCTCCCTGCTATGGGGCTCATCTCTATGAGCATTCGTCGCCAACCACACACCAAGCTCTGCCATTTCTTTCTTCAAAAGACTTTTCTGCATTTGTTCACCTCTCTGAGTTGGTGGAGAATAAGGAGCAATTAAGCATGGGAAAATGCTTGACAAACTAAACAATGTGATACACGTTTAGGGTAATTATTTCCACCTCTGCCCACCAGCACTGCGGTGGGGGTCTTTGCCATCCACCATGAATCTTGCAGGCGGAGCTGCTCTCGCTCATTCTCTTCTCACCTCCTTCCCATGTTCCCATTCAAGTGGCACCTTCTGGAGCGCAGCAGTGACCATGTTACCCCACTATCCAACACCTGCAGGGAGAACCTCTCTGTGGCCTACAAGACTCCAAAGCCACGGAGACCATTCATGTTCGGGGATCTGCCCACGTTTCTACCTCTATCTCCCACTCCTCTCCTTTGCCTGAGAAATATTTATCATCTCACACTCCTCCAACAGGCATGGTGACCTCCACTTTCACAATGTCACTCTTTTTCCATAGTCATCAGCAAAATTCATGGATGAATAAGAGCATGGATAAGTGTCCCTTCCCTTCTACGTTTGCAAATCCTGTTCGCATCTCCAATGCCAGGTCTAACCCTTCAGCCTTCCTCCCTGACTATCTTCGTTAATTCTCTCTGTCCCCAAGGCAAGCAATCTGAGGACAAGATGGTTTATCTGGGAAGAGCAGGGAAGAGTGCTAGTGGAGCTGGCCCAGAGAGGACAAGTGTGGGTAAAATACTGAAAGTGGTGCAAAACATACACGTTAGAGGTATCCCACATATGAGGTGAGGGAGTTGAGGTATTTGTATACCCACTCCTGAAATGATGGGCTGAAGGCCAATGGGGAGGAGAGGGGAATGGGAATTCCTGATCACTTTCATCGCTCCAACCCCAGAAGAAGCCCTTAGGTGCAAAGACGTAGATCCTGAATAGTTCAGGTCCAAGCAGAGCCGTCCAAAAGAAAGAGTCTGTGAGTCCCCAATGTGACCTGCACATATAATTTGAAGTTTTCTAGAAATGTAAAAAGGAACACATCCATAATGTGTTGTATTATCGTTTATTATTATGTATCTTATTCTACCAAATTTTATTTTTTTTGGTACTGAGTTCAGAGTTTTTTGAAATCTGGAATGCATTTTATACATAGGTATAAAATCTCCTGCAGATCATTTTATACATAGGTATACATAGGTATAAAATGCATTCCAGATGTCAGTGAGGACTAGCCACATTACCAGTGCTTATCAGCCACATGTAGCTAGAGGTTACTGCCTCGGAGAGCGTGGGTCTGAACAAATCTCTCAGAGCATCGGCCTCGAGAATCATCTCTAGTCACTGAGATCATCTTCCTCTGATGGGCTATTTAAAGTACTGCCCTAAAACTCAGCATTTGATGTTTAGAAATGCTATTTATCTTTTCAAGTGCTCAGATCTTATTTCCCTGATTAAAGAAGCATACGATTAGGACTTACTTTTGTTGTCTATCCATTAGTTCCTTTTTTAAATTGCCTTGTTCAATTAGCTTTTGTCAAGTGATTGATTCTGAGAAGTCACCTTATCCACGGGTCCCTCACATTCTGCAAGGTGAAATCACTATTCATGTCCCAGTCAGGGAGCCGAGGAGATCTGTCAGCCAAAACCTCAGCAAAGGGGGACAGTGGGCTCCTGGGCTGGCCACTAGGAGACCTGCCCAAAAACAAGACAAAAGAATTTTAAAGACCTCCAAAGAAGGAGATCTTGCAGACTCCTCCAATAACAAATTTGAACATTTTATAGATTTGAAAAGACACAGATTTCCATGTATCCTAACCTAAACTGTCTGTAGGCTGTTTTATCCCTCTATTCTGTCTTATTGCCTGCCTTCATTTCTGAGTCCAAAGAGGTCTTTGAAAAGTATCAGGTGGGCACTTGGTGACCAGTGTGCTGCTAACAGGTTAACGAGTCTTCCTAGCTAAACAGCTATTACACCACAAAGCAAGAAGCACCAAGAGAGATTTGTGGCATTTAGGAGGCAAAGTCGTGAAGGCAGGGAGATTCTGCAAAGTCCAGGAACATCTCAAAGGCACAAAGTGGTGTACCTTTTCAGCTAATGGAAAACATGAATTTCCCAAGTCTCATTTAAGTAAGCAGATAGCAATGAACATTTCCAAGCCCATCAACATCTTCTCTGGAAGAAAGGGGTGATCAGCTGATTTGCAGGAGATTCAAACTGACCCATCCTTCTTGGTCTTAAGCCTAAAACTTTTTCTCCTATTTCTAAGTGGTGGTTATTTGTGATCAATAGTCAAGCCACCAGAAAATCAGAAGACAGAAAGTTTCCATTGGAAAAAAGATGTTTTTCTGCATATTGTGTATAGAGCCATTTAATCTTCTCTTCATTTTTTTTTTTTGTTTGTTTTTGGTGGTACTGAGGATTGAACCCAGAGCCATTCTACCTCAGAGCTATACTCCCAGTCCTATTTTTTTTTAAACAGTTCGAATCTGTAGTCTTCCTGTCTCACCTTCCCAAGTACTGGGATTACAGGCATACACCACATGCCCAGTTGAATTTTCATTTTTAAAATCCTTTTTAAATCTATATTTACTTAAAATCTTATATTTTAATTATTTGGCTTGCTTTAAAAATTACTTCTTTATTAACTTATTTTCATTCTTTTTTACTTTGGGCCTATTATTTATTCTCATTAATAAATTCTCCTACTTTTATCATAAAGTTCTGAACTTGTTCTTCCATTGGTGGGAATTTTGTTCTTTTTCATTTTCAACTTCCAAAATGAGACCACCCTTTTCTGTTTCTCATTCTTCCTGGTCACATGTCACCTGTCTTGTCTTTCTGTTCTCACTTTCCCCAAAGCCTCTCTTCTCAAGGACTTCCACGGTTGAAGGTTCTAGAAGGTTCCAGTCCAAACACTTCTCTGCTTAGATTCCCACTATAGCATGGACTCACATGGAATTACCATCACACTGAGATCTATTTCTTTGACCAAGGGCAGTTGCTGCTAAGAAATAATTTGAATAACAAATTATACTCAGATATTTAGGTGGCATGTTCCACAAACTACTAGGAATTAAGGCTCATTTCATTTATGAAATAAAAATTTCTCAAAAATGAAGTCGGTTTATTAGCAGTATTATTGGACCAAGAAACAATCTGAGGCTTTTTAAAGAAACTAAATGATGCTATTTTAGGTACAAGGCAAGTCACATAATTAAAGATAAAAGACTATATAGAAACTCCTGCCATTTGGGTTTGGTTTATACAGACCCATTGTAAACTAGATTTGATTCCATGCCAGGCACTTTTTCACAAACTCAAGTTTGGGGTGGAAAAGTGAGGTTTTCTTTTAGATAATAAGCCTGCTTTAAAAGTGTTACTTCAAATCTCACTTTAAAAGCATTTAATGGAATACTCTTGTGCCTTTCTACATCAAATCTCTCCTTAAAGATTTAATGGCACACTCATATCTTTCTATAATTATTAGATTTTATGACCATGCCTAATCCCCAAAGTTCCCTTTTCCAAAACTTTCCATAAATTGCACCAAATTCTATAAATTAAAACTGGAATTAGATAATCCTTCATGTTCATCTAGGATGAAGACTAAAATTATAAGGGCATATCTAAATAAACCTGTCTTGAGTTTTTCTAATTCACATATTAAGTAAAAATGAAGTGTGAGCATTCACTAAAGCAAGAGATAGACTTTTGTAATATTACATAATTATAAAATAATTGTCTTGGTAAATTTCAGTTCACAATTGATCTTCTTTCAACAGGGTTAGAAAAGTCATTGAGTGGCTTTCAAATTCCCCATCTGGCTTTCTCATCTCTCAGTTCCTTCTCTGAGAGTCTACTGTCTCCACTCATTATTTCTACAAACATCTGGTGTCTAGTAAGTGCACGCAGTAGATGTGAAATAAATGTTTATTGAATGAATAAACCAGATCATCTATAGAGTTAAAGGTAAATTTAGACAAAATCAATTTAATTTTACAAATATTTATTTAGCACCTATGATTTACACTGAAACAAAAAGAGATAATTATGAAGACATAGATTCTGCCTTTGAAGAGTTAATAAAAGAAAAAGAAAGACAGAGACCATTCTATACCGGAATGATAATGATAATCTTCTGGCATAAGCTAATGCCTCTGAAGAGAAGAGAGGTACAAACTCCCAATCAAAGTTGGTGGAGCCAGGAAAACTATCACAAAATACCATATATAAAATACTCTTTGTACTTATATGAACTGTGAGATACTGTGTATAACAATTCAGAATACCATAGAGCAAAAAATAAAAATCCCAAATATCTCTCTGTTCTTCAAACAGCAATGGAATTCTTGCCTTCAATTATGGAGCTTAAACTAGGCCTGGTGGTTGGTTGGTTGGTTAGTTGGTTGGTTGGTTAGTTGGTTGGTTGGTAAGTTGGTTGGTTGGTGACCACTATATAGTAGATTACAGCACAGCTGCTAAAGTGGTTCTGTTGCTCCCTTATTGAGGAGTTTCATCAATATGATACAATAAATAGTATTGATACAATCCTATCAATAGTATACAAAAAATAGTGGGATTGGAAATGAAGGACTGTTGTGAAGAGTTTAGAATGGAGAGTGGCACGTAACCCAGCTTGATGAATGCGAACACCATTAATAAGAACAATACTAATAATGATAAGAAGAATCATTTGTCAACTCGGTCACCGTCCACTAACTCTGAACACATGAGAACAGTACTGGTAATCTCTTACGTGCCATGTAAATCCTACAGACAGGATGGTGCGGTGGGGGCATGGGGCCATGATACCTCTTGTCTCATCCTGAATCCCGTACTTGATGTGCCCCAAACCCCCCACCTCACTCTTCTGTCCCCTGGTGGGTCTTACGGAAGCCATCATGAGAAAATGTAGTCCAAGGAGAGAGAGGTGGAGATCCGGGAAACCTCCAAGGCAAATAGCTTTCCCTGTTAGCTGGGCCCTGCTCAAACTACGGCAGATGCTCACACTGACCAAAGGTTCTCACTTCTACTTCTTATTACAATGCCTACAATTCCATCCATACAAGTAGTGGTTTCCCAGCCCTGGATCCCTAGAATCCCAAGTCTGCAAAGCAGTGTTTTCCCATAATGAGAACTATTTCCCAGGCCTTGATCAAAGTGCCAAGTTCCTTTCCCTTTGGCAAAACATATAGCAAGTTTGCCTAGAAGCCCTGGTTATCTAATGAGACACAGTTAAATATGCCTTTGCTTACTGGAGATAGAAAAAAGAACTTGTTATTTTTTTTTCAGTTAATGAAGTTTGGCATCATAGCACGAATGTCTATTGTTTCTGAGTATAACAAATACAAACTTTAAAAAAACATTGATTGTGGCGCACACTTGTAATCCCGGTACTTGGGAGGCTGAGACAGGAAGATTGTGGGTTTGAGGACAGCCTCAGCAAATAGTGAGACTCTCATTAATGTAGTGAGACCCTGTTTCAAATAAAAATAAAATAGGGCTGACGTTGTAACTCGGAGGTAGAATGCCCCTGGGTTCAATCCCCAGACACACACACACACACACACACACACACACACACACACAAATTTATGAAAAATTGGGAACGAATAAATCACAAATTCATTTGGATTTAAAAAGTTTTTTAAGAAATTACAATCATGGCCAGAAAAATTACAGACACATCATAAAACAGGTATAATGCAAGTCCCTCCCAAGCGTTGTTGCAAAGATTAAGTAAGTTCTGGTCTCATTCAACAAATGCTTTCTCCACTGGATTCTGACGTTGACAATTCATGTGGATCTGATCTCCCCATGATTCTTTCTGTCTCACTTGAAATCAGGTCTGCGGAGGGAATGGGACAAGTTCCTAGACATGTGTCCCCGTTCCCTAGGGAATAGCCCAGGGTCCAGCACAGAGTTAGGATTCAGGAAGATGGCCAATGGATTGATGTGGCCAAGGGGGAGGTCAGCTGGGGGAGGGGGGTTGTGGACTAAGTGACCTGGCCAGGTTGGTTTTCAAGGAGGAAACTTAGGCCAGGGGTCCTGGACCCACTGGGGGAGGCTCATGAAAGCCCACCTCCCCTTGCTGTGAGGTTGTGCCCAGGCCCACTCTATGCCCAAGAAGGGAGTTTTCCTATTCCTTTATTTCATCTCCTCTTTCCCATACAATGAGAGTATACTGCATGACCTCTTTTTTTCTGGGGGGGAGGTACTGGGGATTGAATCCAGGGGTATCTACCTCTGAGCTGCACTCCCAGCCCTATTTATTTCTATTTTATTATTTTATTTTGAAACAGAACCTTGCTAAGTTGCTGAGGCTGGCTTTGAACCTGCAATCCTCCTGTTTCAGCCTCCCAAGTACCGGGATTACAGGTGTATACCACCATGCCCAGCTCTGCATGACCTCTTATAGAGTGATTGGGGGGATTTATTATAATTTTAAAAAGTGTTTTTTAAGGCTAAATCAAATAAGTATATGTATGCTATTTAGTAAGGAACTTTTGGAACACGGTACCTGCTGGGTAGCATAGAGCTCGTGCCACTCGGATGTAAACCCTAATACAGTTACTGTGTGGTCTCAGAACTAGCGACCACAGGTGCCCTCTCTGAATATGCATGCTGTGCTACTGGCATGCGATGTGCTCCCTTGGAGACAGCGTGACTGTTGTCTTCCTGTGACGCCGTGGCCCCTCCTGTGTGTGCTGAGTTCACTGTTGTTCGTGTGAGCATGCTCCATGCACCCATGGCATTTTCTCACGTGCCCACATGGCAAAATCAGCCTTGAAAAAGGTAGTTCTACCTGATGCTTGGCAGGTTTTGCTGCAATTTATGTGTTGCTAGGGGGAAAGGGGAAGAAAATGGAGTTTTCTCATGTGTATATTCTAAAGAAGGGAAGACAAAGAAGAAGAAAAAGACAAAAAGGAAGCCAGATGCAGTGGCACACACTTGTTATCCCAGTATTGGGAGGCTGAGACAGGAAGATAACAGGTTCAAAGCCAGCCTCAGTAACTTAGCAAGACCCTGTTTTAAAACAAATTAAAAGGGCTGGAGATGTAGCTAGGAGGTAGAATGCCTCTGGGTTCAACCCCCAGTACAAAAAGGGAAAAAAAAAGGAGCTCAATAAAGTTTCTCTCTTTCCCCTCTTCCAGAAGTTTCCTTTTTGTTGGTCACTACTGCCTTGACTTACTTGTACCTCACAAAGAACTCCTAACGAACTCATTCCTGTCTTGAAGACACTCTTTTTTATTAAAGCAAACTTGCAATAGTTCGATGTATCTATTCGGATCTCCATCACTAAAAAATATAAAAGCAGGGATGGTTTAAAAACTATCCAGTCAACTCAGTGGCCATGCTAAAGTGGATGATGGACTGATTTTTGAGAACTTAGGTTAAAAAAAAAAGCAAAGGAAACTTTCAAAATCTCCATCATTGCTGTTTGCAAACTCCTTGAGTAAATAGTAGCCCTATCACTGGAACTATGTATTAGACAAATGACACGCTGGCAGCTCTGCCTGCGCCAGGAGCCGGGGTAAGTAGATGGCGTGAACATCTGGGCGGGGGAAGGATGGCGGGCGCAGGGATTTGCACGGATGGGTCTCTCATCTGTCAGCTAATTCCTTCCCTCATCCACGCAAGCCGTCTTTATGGGCACCTCCCTGTGCAAGGCCCAGACAATCCTCATCTTTTTTCTTCATACATAAACACATTCTTTTCCTATTACTTGGCTTTCTCTCTCAGAAAGTGACAGGCAGTCCTCTAGAATTACGGAAATGTCATGCTAGGAAGAACCATGGAGATTAGCAAGCCCGACCCCTTCATTTAAAATGTATAGACTCTGATGTTCCCTGAGAACCGGTGATTCTTGCGAAGTCGGCGTCTGAGTGAGGAGTGGCGGGGGGGGGGCAGAAGGGGCGCCTCTGCCCTTCCATGAGAACATGTGTGTGAAAACAGAAAGCCGATGGCTCCGTTCACACCTGCTCTAAGGGAAGAGGATCCAACTCCATTATCACGTTCTGATCACCGAGTGAGTGAGTGAGTGAATGAATGAATGAATGAATGAATCCCATTCCTTGACACTAAATGAATGAAGGAATCCTCCTGATGCATTTCTTTCCTCTTTGGTGATATGTAAGCCACTCTACTTAGCGTGGTAAAGAATTCAAACGTGGGTCTGGCGCGGCCCTGGCCTTCCGTGTGCTCCCCCTTCGAGGGCACCCTCTTGATGTGAATCTTTGTGGGATCAGCACAGTTGTGCTCAGCTTCTGGTCCAAGCACCTACCTTCGCTGGCACGTGTGTTGTCTGGGGTCTCAGTCTTTCCAGACTGGACACAGTTTTTCCCCAGGTGGGCTGAGGCCAGGATGGATATTGGTGCTCCTTCCCGGAAGCCCAGGGTGCTTGGCAACTAGACAGAAGTTCTCCTGGCTGCCCATTCCCTTCCGCTAACCACCCTGCACAATCGGGTCACATATAAGGCCGGTCCCCAAGTTCAAGGGGGAACTGGGACTGGCAGAAGCACTTGTGCCTTATTGACCCCAGGACAAATAATCTTCCTGTGTATGGAAAGCATTGTTCAGGAATGACAAACAGACCCATGGACCAAGGGGAGAGCCAGTGAGATGAAGGGCCCACCAGCCATGCCTGGGCTTTACCAACACTTGCTTCTCTCCTACCCCTGGAGAGTCCTGCAGGTGATTTCTCTTCTTGGGAATTTTAGCATGCACATTTAGCCATCACCACTGAATGTCCACATACTAGAGGAAACCCAGAACAAATCAAAGATATGCCAGTGTATTTAGAAAGATTCACATGCAAAATCTGGCCACTGTAGCTTCAAAGGAGAGGTGTGAAGGCATGCTGTGTACTTGCTGGGTGTCAGCTAATGAGAAGAATCTCTCTGAATTCTTTTGCAAACCCAACTGTAGTATGATTAAACAATGAAAAAGACTAACTTGCAGGAAAGAAGCTCTTACATTTTACTGACTTAGTTTCAAAGTGCGCAAACCGAAGCAAAGGAGTGGATATGCGAACTCTGAGCCGACATACCAGCCTTAGTTTCAGGTACAGATAACATACACCTCAGTATGCAGGTACAGTTTTAGTGTCACACCCGCGTACCCCAAGACACCACTGGGCCTAAATACACCACCATAAAAGGTAAAAAAACAAGGAAGTCCCCAACCTTACTGAGTCCCCTCAGGACCAGCAGCCAATATCTCCCTGACCTCCTAGAGACCCAGAAAGGGTTCAGGCTTAATCGCTTGTACACAAGACACCCTCTGCAGCCTTTTAATATTTCCAGTAATTTTTCTCTTATGAGTTTCGAGCTAACATAATTCTCAAGACACTTGCCTTTGATGCCTTACATCAGCAGAGGCGAGAGCCACGTGCCAGGAGACCGAGCAGGGTGGAGGCCGCGCGCGATTCACCCCAAGCTTCTGGCTCTTGGTGGCCTTAATGACAAAGCTTTTAACTTTCTACAATCTCTGTCTCTCAAACAAAGACGTGATTAAAAGAAGGCGGGGGGCGGGGGAGGGAGAAACAGCATAAAGATGGAGACTCCAGGAGGCCGTTTGGTCCCTGTCCGGCATGCAATCCATTCCCGGCCAGGAAAATGATTGCGACTCGATGGCCGGCCCGGCCGGCCCAGGGCAGCTGTGAGATATAAATTGTCAGCAATGACCATCAGCACTCAGAGAAACAATTTAATTCCTCACTTCCGCCATCATGGGCTGATATATTCTTTCAAGGTCATTACCCAAGGCTAGAAGGGTCGCTTGATTAACGAGTGACAGACCCAACGAGGGCCAGTGAGCTCCAGCAAGGCCTTATATTAATTAGACAGAAGCTCGGGAAAATAAATGTTACGGAGAGAGGAGGGGGCCCCCATCTTTGGGCAGAAGCTGTGACCTCGTCACCCCGGCCCTGTTCACCCCAACAAAAGATAACACCCTGACCTTGATCCTTCAGGTTATCCTTTAGCTTGGTTTTAAAACCTATAAAATACAAAACATAAACCATGCTTCGTTTCATATTCAAAATGACCCGGGCCCTGGCCTCCACTTTCAACACCGCCTTTGTCTCACCCTTTCTCGCTTAGTTATTCTAATTTATTGGTTAATTCCAAGCGGGGATGAGGAGAACTGCCTGCGATGAACTTCACATCTCAGAAGCGGCTTAAACCGCGTTGATCCGAGCCAAGGGGAGAGGGAGAAGAATGACACTTCAGTGTTTTAAGCCTGGTGGCTAATAATCTAGCAATTGCTCTTTAATAAAATGTCATTATCTTGCTTAAGGAGTTAAGAAGATTTGGCACCAACAGTGGACTTTCAGGGCAAATGACCATTCGAAGGAAAAGGGGCTTAAAGATACCCTCTGCGCCTTGTCCGATACATTGGCTCTCTTCGATGGTATCTATCCTACGATCCTTACTTCAAAAGACACAAAGGAATCCATTCCCAAGAGATCTGGGTGAATTCAAAGAATTCATTTCATATACAAGACATAACTGGGTGCCGGATGGGGTTTTATTGCCTCTGTCGAGAAGAAGTTTCCTTCCTGCACCCCCACACTCACTATTTTGATCTCTGATTCTTCTGGGAAAGCAATCCTGCCATCCCCAGGGGGCCCCAGTGGAGGGTGCTCAGTATGGCTGCAGAGTAAGGCTGGATATTTGTTTGGCTTTCCCGGAAACACATCACTGTCCATGAGAGACGGCTCAGGTGGTGAAGACAGGAGGCCTGGCTGGCACTCAGGGTGTGAAGGGTTGCCAGTAGAACTTCCCAACAAGAAGCCACATGTACCTTTGCATTCTGTTGAAATGGAGAAAGGAGATTTGGCTATTGAGCCAGGTAGCTTCTATGATCTTCTACTTGGTACTATCTTCTGACCCAACACTGCATGTACAGACAGGAATAAGGCAGATCACAGATGGTCCTTCTGTGAGCCTCGGGGACCCACGATGGCTGGCAGATTCCCAGATAACCTGTTATGTTTCCTAGAACTCTGGTCCTATGTCATCCTCTCCCCTTGAATGTGGGCAGGGCAGTACTCACTTTTATCCAATAGAATACAGCAAACGTGGTAGGGTGTCACTTCTGAGGTTAGGTTACAAAAAGACAGTGACCTCTTGTCTTCCTTGCTCTGTTTTACTCTCTTGGGTCCTTCACACTGGAGGAAGCAGCTGCTGTGGGTATCTGTCCTCTGGAGAGACTCCCAAGCCAGGAATTGATGGTTTCTGCCAGTAGCTAGTGAGGACCCACGACCTGCCACTAGCCATATGAGTTTTCATGTGGATCCTCCCAGCTCAAACCTTAAAATGACAGCAGCCCTGGAAGATCCCTTGATTTCAGCCTAAAGAGAGATCTGAGTCAGAAGTCTTAAAATTTGGGAGGAGATTAAATTTCACCCAAATTCCTAACCTAGGGCAACATTTATTGTTGTAGGTGCTAGATATTGCGGTCATTTTTTTATAGACTAATAGATCACTAATGTACCCGCTAACTCCACTGAGCCAATGACACACTGTGTGATGGTATGCACAACGATTCTGTGTTTTAGTTTCGTTTTCTCTAAAATGGGAGTGGCCTCCCAGAGATGCTTTCGAATGTTGGAAATATTTTCAAGAATTCGATTATGTTAGTGGGAAGGGAAATTCTACATATTATCAGCAGATTATAGGTATTCAACATGCACTACTTTATCAGATTTATCACTTTTGTGAAAGATGTAGCATGATTATCAGGCATGATTATTATGCTATATTTTACACTTCCGAGTTATCTGTCCTTGACGGATATCAATAGAAGTACTAGCTAACAAATTTGCAAAGATAACTTATGCGTTTATTCACCCATCCATTTCTCCAACCATCCATCCGTCCTTCTATCTGTTCTTTCAACAAATATTTATTGAGCATGTAACAGCATAGCAAGAGGTATAAAAATGTATTCAATATGGTTTATGTCTTCAAGGAGATGCAACCTCAGTAGAGAAGATATTAGGTGGACACTAATTATTGGCATCTAAAGTAGAATGTGATCAGCCTCATGAGAGAAGGAAAGTACAATGGGAAGTCAGATAAGGGAGAAATCTGCTTGGACTTGGGGTGGCTTGAAGAAGGAACTGGAGATTTGCTGACGTTAAGGAACATGCCATGAGTTCTCGTTCCTGAACCAGTAATGATGTGTTGGTCATAGGCTTTGGCTCAGTCTGGCTTTGACAACACCACACATTGGAAGCACAGTATCAGAACAGAGCTACGGTCTGCAACCAGAGAGCCAAGTAACTGGTTCCCTGGGAATCTCGCCCAGGACCTCAGCTTCATTACACCAGCTACACTACAATGACACATCACTGATCATCAACTTCCTGGATGCAGGACAGGCAGCTGGCTGAACAACCTTCTGAATTGAGGACAGCATGTAATGAATCCCTGGTCCCAAAACATGTTTAACAATTAATAAGCTAGGGTTTCCTTGAGGACAGCAAAGAATAAAATATGAGGATGCCAAGAGAGAGGTCACCCAGCACAAATGCATTATAGGAAAACAATACTCGTGATGAGGCTGGAGGGTGAGCAGCTCTTCCTCTACTTTGGAAAGAGTAAAATATATTAAGGGTCTAAATGATCTGGACACTGGTCAGTCCTGTATTTTATTCTGCTGGTTAGGCCCCTTGTGCGTGGATGATAATTCTGCCACTGGACAGAGCGGCTGCTAAGGGAAAAGATACTCTGGTCAGAGGACATGCCATTAGTTTCAGGTTAGCTCTAAAACAAACAAACAAACAAACAAACAAACAAACAAACAAACACCTTCATAGGAGAGGAAAAGAAATCAAGGAGTTTGGTGCCAAGGACTGGAATTTTTTTTTGCGGTACAGGGGATTGAACCCAAGGGCGTTCTACCTCCGCGCTACACCCCCGGCCCTATTTTTTATACTTTATTTTGAAACTGGGTCTCACGAAGTTGCGGAGGGCCTCACTAAGTAGAGAGAGAGAGAGAGAGAGAGAGCGAGCTGAGGCTGGCCACGAACCCGGATCCCCCGGTCTCCGCCTCCCAAAGTACTGGGATTACAAGCATGCGCCACCACGCCCGGCCAAGGATTGGAATTTAAAAAAAATATCCTGGCTGTCCTACAGAAGGCAATTCAGCAGGTGTTACTCACATGGTGTATTCCAATATCCTCTCATGGAGAGATATGGTGCCCGCCAGGCACCCACCAGGCAGGATGGTATCCCTCAGAGACAGCGAAGACCCATGCAGCTACTGCCTTCTTGGGGCCTGCTGAGGTCAGCTGGCAGGCTTAACTGTACAGTGCCCTCTGTCCAGTGCCCAGCATCCAGGTGGCAAATAGGAAAACACCCACCAGGATCTGCAGAGAAACTCCAGCAAGAGGCCTACCTCTGAGGAGCTCAGTGGCATGGTAACTTGATGCCTTCGCCTGGATCGTAATTCAGTGCGAAAGAATTTTCACACTCCCAAATCCAGATTTCCAGTGCTGAAAATAATTGTGGCCGTTTGTAATTGTGGCTGGCGCATCCCAATCAACGCACCTGTTTCTCAGGGGCATAATTAGACGATCATGGGCTGTGTATGATGTGAAGCGACAGAGCAATAGCAACTTCTTACAAAATAATTCCCCTTAGATCGAAACTTCATCTCTATGGGGGGATTTTTGTAGGGGAGTGGGTGGGACTACTCCACCATATTTGGCAGCTGAGAGGTATTGACAGGGTCCCAGGTTAATTACCCGCCCCCCAAGCAGTTCAGATGTGACCAGAAGTCCCAGAAATGCATTCCTATGGCTAGAAACCGACTTCTCTTATGCTAGATACTAGACTAGACTTTCAAATTTTCTAAATCAGAGTTCTAAAACTGCAGTTTGAGCCGGGTGTGGTGTTGCATGCCTGTAATCCTAGTACTTGGGAGGCTAAAACAGGAGGATCTCAGGTTTGAGGCCAGCCTCAGCAACTTAGTAAGGCCCTCAGCAGCTCATTGAGACCTTGTTTCAAAGTAAAAAATAGAATAGGGCTGGGAGTATATCCAGAGGTAGAACCCCCCTGGTTCAATCCCCAGTCCTGTAAAATAAAATAAAGTAAAATAAATAAAATAAAATTACAAAATTCCAATATGCATACAAAACTGCCCTGACAATGCAGATGCTCCTGGCCTATGAAGCACTTTTGAGGAGCAACGTTCTACATGTGATTTGAACCCTAGCCTCATTCCTCTGTCTTCTGGAGTCTGTCATTGATTAAGACGAGCTCATCATGCCTTCCAAGATGCCGTCTTTTCTGTATTTTGCTGTCTGTGCACTTTTCATCCTCACAGTGATTGTCTGTTCACTTATCTGTATTATCTCTGTATTACCATCTTCATGAGGTCAGGCCTGAATTTTATCCATCTTCATCACCCCAGTGTCTGGCACAGAAAATGCTTGACAACCAGATGTGCATTGGGACAGAATTCTGTCACTTGGTTAAGGCTAAACATCCAGTTACCAACCAGGACGGGTTTATGTGGGAGCAACATGCCAACGTGCTGAAGCCCTAAAGGTTGTTATCAAGCTGTTGATTAACAGGAGAGATGAAATGGGGTTATAAATTACTTTGGGTCATATATACCAGATAGCTCTTTTCTTTCAAACTGTCATTATATGTTAGGGAATTTTCCAGTTGCATAGCTTTTAAAAGATTCAAGATATTTTGCCTTTGCTAGTGGAAATCTTTGTTCCAGGTCTAATTGGTTTTGGGCTCAGGCCTGATACAGTCCTGGCCACCTTTCTCTGCCCTTCAGTGCTGCTAAATATATCCCAGTAGCCTAATATGTCTAGATGGATCTCTTCCAAACTTCCAGGTCAACACCACCTACTGTTTAGATGCTTTTGAAATCCTTTCAATAATAACTTCCCCTTCAAGAAACACTGGTCCAGGACTTATTTCTCTACCTTTCTTATCCATTTTTATATAGGACTTGTTTTTTTTTAATTAAACATATTGCGTTCGGTGGATCTGAATTGTGGATCTGCTATGTCCTATAGATAGACTATTGTTACTTTAATAGTCATCATTGGGAGTAAAAATCACAGTTGTTCATTAGGTAACTATAAAAACTTATCTCATGGCACTTAAAAGGATGGGTTCCAAAGCCAGGTTGTCTGGATTAGAATTCTGATTCCGCACTTACTAGCTGTGTAGACTTAGGCAAGTAACTTAACCACTTCAAGCACTGAACTTAACCACTTCTTGCCCAAGTTTCCTCATTGTAGCATCCCCCTCCATGGGAATAATGGTATCTGCATCATGACCATGGCCCTCAAGTGGAACTCCTACCTGGTAGTCACTGTATTTATATAGCCCTCTACCATGCCACATGCCACAATGATTATGAGTTTTTCTCCTTTCAAATCCTCAATGTCTCTTCTCCATCCTCACTCTCAACTGGGATCTTGCTTCCTACTTCACCAAGGAAAGTGAAGAAATCAAAAGTGGATTTCCAAAAACTCCTGGCTCCCACATCCTCCAACCCAAATGCATGTGCATTTTCACCTTCTGCTTTCTTGCCCCCAGGGCTAAACTATCCGTGCTGTTACCTACGCTCACATCTAAAGCTAATCCCTTTACTTCATACTAGATCCCACCCCTCCTGCCAACGGAAGGATCTCCCTCTCCAGCTGCTCTTCCTTCCTCTCCTGCCGCCTCAACATTTCTCTCCCTTTTGCCTCACTGAGTTCATTCTCTTGGTGACCACACCCAGCTTCTTGGTATTAAACACCATTTAGGTTCCAAGGATATCTACATTTGTATCTCTAGCCCAGACTGTGCTTCCAAAATTCAAACTTGAAGCTCTAATGGGCTACTTGATATCATTACTTGATTTTAAAAGACATCTGAAAATCAACTAAGCTAAACTATTCCTCTCCTCTAAAACTGCCTATCTCTCAGCCTTAACCATCTTAGTTGATGCCAACCTTATCCTTCCAATTGCTCAAGACAAAAGTGCCAGTTTCAACCTTAAACGGAGCCTTCATCTAACCCATCGGGAAATCTTTATAGTGCTTCCTTCAAAATATAAAAAGAATCCGACCCCAACCATTTTTCTTTACCCCATATGGCTGCTGCCCTGGCCAGTGCTATATCATCTCTCACCTGGATCATAGCCTTTCTACTCCACCCTTGCCCCTCTGCAGTCTATTTTCAACTCAGAAGCCAGAGTGATCCTTTTGAAACCTGGGCTACGTTATGTTGCTCCTTTGACCAAGACCCTCTAGTGGTTCCCATTTAATTCAATGGAAAAGCCAAAGTTTTTATAAGGACCTGAAAGGTGATCTAATGCCCACCTCCCTTACCTGTGTGACTTCCTACTTCTCTTCCCCATGCCCACTTGGCTGTAACCACAAAAGTCTCTGCAATGTTTCTTTGACACACTAAGCATCCTTCCACCTTGTAGCCTTTGCACTCAGAGTTCTCTTTGTCTAGAGCAGGGAGAAATACCCACAAAGGCAACTACTCCCTCATAATCTTCAAGTCCTTGCTCAAATATCTTCTCATTCAGTTCTACCCTGGCCATCCCATTTAAAATTGCCATTTGTGCCCATCCCTAGACCTTTCAGTTTCTCTTACCCCTGCTTTATCTTGGCTTTAGCCCACTGCATGTATCACCCTCTATTATGCACTATAAGGCACAACTTTATTATGCATATTGTTTGTCTGTCTTCCCCAGATACAATGTAAGCAACAATGACCTCTGTTTTGCTCTCTGACATAGCTCACAGGTGTAGAACATATCTGCCATATCTTAGGCATGCAATAAATATTTGTTAAATTGAGTTCCATTTGAGTTACAGGTGTTCTGATGATCAAAGAAAAGCTCTTAACACAGTATTCAATAAATGTGAGCCACCACCACTACCATCACCATCATCACTATATCATCATTATCATTATCGCCATTATCATCACCATCATCATGACCATCCTGACCATGACCATCATCATCACCAACATCTTTGCCAAACCATAATGGTGTCTGGGTCTTTCATATAGCATTTTGTAACATAAAGAATATAAATAAATGAATAAACTCCAGGATATTTACTTTGCACAAAAGGAAGGCCTTTAGATTTTGGTGGGTATAGTCAGTTCATGGTGATTCCCCTAATGATTCTGTTCCCATGACCCATCCATGGAGGGGGATGCTATCGGTGTTCTTTTTGATGGGGGAGAGAAACAGGCCACATGGCCATCTGGAGTAGATTATATTAAGGAGTGGATAAGTGGATATATTAAGGATTATATGCTGGCAAATGTTAAAACAAATAGCTCTCCAGGGGAAAAACTCAAAAACATCTTCCCTTGCCCCACTTTGATTTGTAGAGTTTGCCAATTTCCATTGTGTAAATACTCCACCATGGTTGGTTTCAAGGTTCCAACATGGCACCACTGAATGCAGAGTCAAAGAGCACAGTAGTAAAACATACAGTAGTTCTACCCAGAAGATAAGATAGACATGAATAATCTCAGGTTCACAAATAATAGTAAAATGTCATAAAACTACTGGAAAGTGATTAGCTTTGAAGAATTGCTACTTTGATTTTAACAGTAGTTATACTTAACACACTGCTTGCCCAAATTCCTATAAACTAAACACTCTCTCGAGAGCTGGTATGAACAGACATCAGCACACCACTGGTGAGACTGGAGTGGACATCTGACCCAAGCAGGGGCACTCAGATTCTCTTCCCCAGGGATGGAGTCACCCCTGACAGAGCCAGTCTTTCCCATTGCTGGCATATGAAATTGGGAACTGTGGACAGACATCTTCTATTTCCCATGAGGACAGGGTAGCAGAAAGACTGGCTGCCAACAAAGACTAAAGATCTGCAAAGAAAACCAGCAATAAGAGACAAGGAAAAAAATTCTGCCTGGGTTGCTGGTCACCCTCTGGTTCCTGGTTCTAACTGTTCCAGATTCTTGGCCCTTGGGTTCCATATGTTCCTCTATCTTTAAAACAAATTCCTCATCATAGCACAAGCTGTAGGTGTTTTTTGGATACTTGCAAACAAATGTCCTAAGGATATATTATGCTTAAGTTGATTGGGGTTGGCCTGAGTCACACCCATTCAGTCAGTCACACTGATTACTTTATGCCTGTCAGCAGGTATAGATGTCTTTAAATAGAAAAGTGAATTACTACATAATGAGTGCATTTGTGTAAGCTGAAAGGAATCTTTCGAAATATGAAGTTTTCATCAGAAAAGATAATTTGAAAAATCTTTCAAAATGTGAAATTTACATCAGGGGGGAAAATAATAGAATGGGTTCTTGGTGGTAAAAACTTTGGAAGCGACAGCCACACTCTACACTGGCCACTGTTACCTGAATGGTTGGCATTGGCCAACTTCTGATATTCTTGTGCCACTTTTATGATTCTTGCCATAACGGTCTCTCATCAAAGTCAATGTACCACAGAAAAGAAATCTGCATAAAATGGTACCTCATTTAACTGTAACCTAAGCCAAAGTATCTATAAAGTCATGGATTTAATGTGTTAATTATATTTTAGTATGCTTTAGAATAAACACAGGGTTAAGCAATGTTGCTGGGTGTGCTATCTTAAGGGGGTACCCAGGACACATCCAGGGAAACATCACAGCAGTGAAGCTCACTTCTCTAAAGCCATCCATGTCGCACAGGGTTTCCTCTGCGCCACTCCCAGATAGCCCACAAGAGTCTAGATTTGTCAAAGGCTACGTTTTCCGGCTTTATGACAGGAGGAACTAATCTGCTGTTATTAAAATGAGAGCAATACATGGTAGGCATACATTTAACTAAGGGATCTATGTTTTATTATTTGGGAAGATGTATTTGCATAGGTTAATTCCGTGACATTCTTTATTAAAAAAAAAAGAAAGAAAAGAAATAAGAAACTCACACGGTGAGCAGCGGCCAATCCTTGCTTTCAACTTTATGTTAATTTGCCTTGGGGTTGATCTGACCTGAGCATCCCAAAGATACTGGCAATAAGTTATCTATTTCATCACATGCTGGACAAAGGAGAGACCTGTCTCAGTTACATCCAATTGAATTTAGCCTCTCAACACAAAGCAACCGAGCCCTAAGTAGACATGATGCTTCTGGCTGATGCTTATCTCCCAAACTTCAGCAGCTGATGGTCAGGAGTTCAGCATCACCAACAGTACTTCCAGCCCTAAGAGAAGAAAGCTCAGGAATGTTTTTGTGGGGTTTGATTCCAGCTCTAAAGTAGCCTCTTAAGACCTGCAGTATAGAGGTACCGCCATGCTGAATGGGGGCACAATGTCTGAGGTCTAGAGGCCAGCCAGCCCAAGCCCATCTCCACACCCGAAGCAGCTCACTCTTCGGGAACCCAGGAAATGATGCTGGAGCCTCAAGTCAGCCTGCTCTTTAACCCCTACTAGAAATGAGTGGCATGCAGGAAAGGGACGAAAGCTGGCCACTTAGGGTCTTGGTTCTATTGAAATGCTATGGATTTCCAAGCCCAAAAGTAGGAGCTTCGAATCTATGCCAACAAGGAGCTTGGAGCTTACTGATGGAGTATTGAAAAGGCTATTGCTTTGAGTTACTTTTTCCTTGTCTCCATTCTTCATATAGGGGTCTTACTGCTTTATACGTTTTCTGGAATTATGCAGTCAGCCTTCTATAGACATGGTTTTCACATCCCTGGGTCCTGCATCCACAGATGCAAGTAACTACAGTTGGAAAATATTCAGAAAATATATTGCATATGTACTGAATGAATATTGTCTTGTACTTTTTTCTTGTCATTATTCCCTAAACAATATTGTATAATAGCTATTTGTATATATAGCATTTACAATAAATTAGACATTATAAGTAATGTGGAGATGACTTAAAGTATATTGGAAGATATACATAGGTTTTATGCAAATACAATGCCATTTTTATCTAAGGGATTCGAGTCTATGGATTTTGATTTTCTTTGGGGGGCAGCTCCTGGACCCCATCTTCTAAGGACATGGAGGGACAACTGTATTGGCTAATCATTTCTGCATTGATTTGTTTTTCCTGAGTAAACCATGAAAAGAAAAAGAGGCAGAGTAGCAAGGGGAATCACCAAAGAGCACTCTGAGCGTTGAACATGAGCCACATTACCACCCGGAACACGCACATATCGCGTCTATGACTATGGTATCCTTATTTTACTCTCTTTTTCATTTAACCATCAAAAAATGGAAAATCCTTCATGTCACCATCTTGAGCTTTTCACCTTAAGCTGTCTTTTGTTTCCCTTGCTATCCAGGGTATAGAAAACATTTTCCCCAAGAGTCCTGGAATAAAACCCAACAAATAGTCCATGAACAAGAACACAACTCACCCTCCACGTGGGCACCAAGCCCAATGCCAGCCCTGAAGATGTGCCTTGCGAGAAATCACAACGACTGCACACCAGAAACAAACCTCATATCGCTCTGAAAAAATCATATAAATCTTACCTCCACACCAAGGAGACAACCCTGCCTCCCATCCAAGCAAGGATGAGAGGAGATGTTTGGACAAGAGAGCTGGTGAAGATGAAACACACCAGCAGCACCTCTCCTAGGTGAGGGGTCCCATGCTTTGAACAGGCCTCGCACCACCCCCCTGGCACACATGTGTCAGCTAACACAGCAGAATCATGACAATTTAGGATCAGGGCATTGATGGTCTGACACCCACATGGAAGCAGTTGGAAAAAATCTCTGCCCTTCTTTTCCCATCACTTTGTGTGTGTGTGTGTGTGTGTGTGTGTGTGTGTGTGTGTGTGTGTGTGGTACTGGGGATTGAACCCAGGGCTGTTCTACCTCCGAACTACACCCTCAGCACTTTTAAATTTTTTTGTTTTGAAATAGGATCTTGCTAAGTTGCTGGGAGTCTTGCTACATTGCTGAACCATATCCTGTTTCTGCCTCCTGTATTCTGAATCCTGCGATCCTCCTGTTTCAGCCTCCCAAATCCTGGGATTACAGATGTGCATCACCATGCTGGACTTTTCCACTGCTTTTTTAATAAGCACCTTGTCTTGCACAAAGGTGCTGTGCGAGCCAAGCAGAGTACCATGGTCATCTCGATAATGGTGACCAATCCGCCAAGCCCAAAGTCACTGACCAAGATATCTTACAGGAATAAGTACCACTGGCCACAGATGAGTCAGGGGACATACATATGAGGTCCCTTGCGCGGATAGGCTCCTGAAAGAGAAGATCGTGTATGGTGGGGCCGGCGGGGGGCGGAGGGATGACAGCACAGAATTCTAAATTCCCATTAAATCTCCAAACCAACAATTTATGTGATCAAGCAAACTTTTTTCTGTTTTGCAAACTAGGAGAGTTGAGCAAGGGTAGCCGGGTGTTTCTCAGCGTTTCTTTTGTGACCACGTGACCCTATACACACATGCACCGTACACCTGTCTTTACACTCCAGCTAGGCTGCAAACGAGTCTGTAAATGTCAGAAATTCTCTTTTACGTTGTTTTCAGATGGAACTGATTTCGCACCCTCACTAATGTGCCCCCCATCTGTCTCCCCTCCAAACCCCCAAGGCCCAGAACATTTTCAAACTCTCTCGTTGCTATGGCTGCTTCTCTTATTTGTATATTTTTTCCTTCCTCTCCTTCTTGTTTTTTTTAAGGCCTCTGGCCTTACACTGCTGTTTATCACCTAAGGCCAACTCTCTCTCTCCCTTCTTTTCCCTCTCTGTTTCTTTAAATCTCTAAACCACAAAGCAGCGTGCGAGCAACACCGTGGGTCAAGATATCAAAAGCAGGAACTTTTATAGGTTTCCTCGATAACATGGACAATAAAAGAAGAAGGCGCACTGGCAGCATTACTGACCTTATTTGATGCTGCGCAGTAAAGAGAGACGGCCCCTCCGCCGCCTGCCCGAGTGGTCCAGGCAGCTGGTATGTGCGGAAGGAAGCTCTGTATCAACACCGGGCCTGGGTTTTCCTACACTCTTACGCCAAAGCTTTCCGAGTGTTTTCAGCAAATAATACCCAAATAAACAGAAGGTTACTGAATACATTAAACTCACTGCAGCAAGAAATTGCTTTTTGATGCCCAGTATATAGAGACGCACTGTTTCTCCACCCCCACCTCCAATCACATGTGTGGCTATCGGTAGGAAATCAGATGATGCTATGAGCAGTCAGTCTCTGAAGGCAGAGGTCTATGTTCCGTAGATCACAGCGCGTGATCAGCTCTCCCAGGCAGCTACAAGCTATATATTTCGGTGACTAGTATGTGGGTGAGAATTTTGGAGCTCGTTGGCATATTTTTAAAATGTAGACGTGCTGTATGGAAACAAAATGTGTTTGTCTTTGGCCCAATGTGGCTGCTGGCATTCATGTGATGTGGGCCCAAGAAGAGATGGCTTCAACGGATGGCTCTCAGGAATAACTGATTCCAAAACTACACAGGCCAGGTGAAACCCTGGGATGGATAGAAATGAAACCGAACACTTCTGTTCTGCATACGAATCTCTTTCTCTCTTTTCCAAATAGCCCAAGTCACTTTTATAATCATCTACTTCCAGGGAAGACATGCTTTCTCTCCATACTCAGCAAATCCATTATGCAAATAAGCTCTTTTTGCTTTTAGACCCTAAGTTTTCCAGGTTCTATCTTCCAGTCTCATCCAGAATTCCTCAAAAGTATAGTCCTCATCTCTAGGTACCTATTTTATTAGTGAAAAAAGAAGATAAGTCATTTCACTATCAGTAAAAGTGGGAAAAGAAAGAATAGCTATTTTTTTCCCCCTCTGGAGAAATCCCAGTGCCTGCCTCCCAAGAAGTCACATGCAAATACATCTGCCTTTTTCAAGTATTTGTTAATCATTCACTCTTTTTTTCCCACTTAAAAGCAATCATTAGAATATCAGTTTATTCCCCACCGCCTTCATTGGTCCTAGATCAGGTACTGTGTTTGTTGATACACACACACACACACACACACACACACACACACACACACATCAAACGCAACCAGGACCATGAGCATCATATTTGCCCTTTTCTGTAGAGAGCCCCACTCAAAACCATAAACATGCAGGCTGGCTGAGGCCACTGCTGACATGGGTGTGAGCCAGGCTAAGCCTGCACACACACACACACACACACACACACACACACACACACACAGGTGTGGGCACATGCGACTTGGCCTATGCTTTGTAAAAGCACGGGACTTCGGATCCAGGCAAAGGGCACCCTCTTTTGGAATAGAAGGTGTCAGTCACAGCAAAGAGTGCATTTGCTCCACTCTCCCCAGCGATGACAGCTTTGTCCCTGCCCGCCCGAAAGCGTCAGGTCAGCCTGACCCAGTGGCTCAGTGTACTCCCCGGCCCCCCTTCATCTGCACCCTGGAACACACTCCCATCTTTATGAATATTTATATGGAGCCCAGTAAATTTATGTGCAATTCGATGTATCCTCTTCCCCATCCCCCACCCCATGAAGTATTAAAAACACACAGCCCAAACCACAGAACTAGAAATCTAATTCTCCTATTTATTTGGTAGATTAAATAAAGTCTCTGAGAAGGCCCTCAGAAGCCCTGAGAGCAAGCGTGAGCACCGTACGCATGGGGACTGACACCTGGGTCCTGCCGCACCCCGGTTCCTTCAGGAGAGCCTGGGCGCACCGAGACATCTCGCAGCCTGGCTGCGGGTGCACAGACAGAGGGCCTTGCACCCGGGCCTCCCTCCCAGCCCTGCTCCTGCCTGCCTGTGCGCTGCATCTTTTAATATAATGCGATGACGTCATCGCTTCCTGAGTGAGGTCAAGCCCTGAGGGCGGATGCAGATACATTTCCTCCCGCGCATTTTTGAGTGAGGGAGTTTATGGGTGGGAAGGCTCAGTGCTTGAGTCTGGACCACAAGATGCAGGCCTGGGTGTAGGGACTACATGGCGCCATCTACGCTCCCCTTGAATGCAGCCTGGCCAGCACAGGGGTGGCACTTGGATGGCGATACGGCGATAGCAGCGTCTTCTGAGCATGCGCGAATGAGGGGGCCGAGTTATCCCCTTTTTATACAACTGAGCTGAGTGACCAGACACGTGCCCATCATAATCACTTGGACTGGTGGAGTTTATATGTCAAGACTGAATTTGAAGACAGAGCAGGGCACTAGTACACAATATAATATCTCATTTTTTCATTGTCACAAACTAGTCCCCAAAGTCCTCAGATCAATGCTTTTCTGCTGTTTTTAGACATGACTTGACATCATTCTCTTCATTTATTTGTAGAAATAAATTAAATGGATTTAAGAGGACTTTACATAGGGTTGCCAGATGTAACTAGTTAAAAAAACAAAAGCCCAGTTAAATTTGAATTTCAGATAAATACAGAATAATTTTTTAAGTATAAATATATCCTATGCAATATTTGGGGGGTATCCTCCTACTAAAAGCATTATTTGTTGTTTATCTGCAATTCAGACTTAACTGGGATCTGGGATTTTATCTGGGAACCTTGAGCCTTCAAAGTCTAAGTATGTGTGTATGAGTGTGTGAGTGTGTGTGTGTGTGTGTGTGTGCGCGCGCGCGTGTGCTGGATGGGAAGGGGTAGAGCCGTGTAACTTCACTCTGTTGTGTAAATTTTGGGGAAAATGCATTCCTGACCCCTGACTCCTTGCTTGGATAGAAATATGGCCACTGGAGAGAAGATCAGATGAGCTTTGTAGTTTTTAGCCGTATATTTCCAGGTGCCAGGGGACCACTGGAGGGAAGCAGGGTTCCAAGCGCCATCCTGAGTTACCACGTCAGGAGGATGCTCAGCCCGGGCAGGTAACAGAGCGCACACAGGTGATTAACATTCCTCAGCTGCGGCTTATGACTTCATTAGAATATTTCTCATCATAATTGAATAGGTAAAAAATACCTGGCTATTAAATACAAGCCTATCCCTCAGGATGACCAGATTATCACTTGAATTTAAAATCTTTCTGAATTTTTAATAGTGCATAACAAATACAATTATTTATGCACTTTCTTCCAGGACTCGACTTGCCAGGCCTACAATTATTTGGGACGCCTTCAGTTTCCATGGGAGGGATTAAATCGAACTGCACAGCTCTCCCTGGTCTCTCTAAAATATTTAGCCAACAGGTTCCCCCCTTTTTTTTCATGAAGCCTGCCCAGAACCTTCTAGAGGCACAGGCAGGGCCTTGCGTTTATTTAGCAACCCCTGGTAATTAGCAGTGAGGAGATGTTAGGAGCTGTGATATAAAGGGAGCAGCTGAGAATCTATAAACCTGGCTGATGATAAAGTCAAGTGGAGGCCTGCCTGGCTAAAACCTCTTCAATAGATCTGTAGTCTGGACTTGAACTCTGCCCTCTCACCTCAGGGTCCAATATTTCTTTCTTTTCCTCCCCCCCCCCTTTTTTTCCCTGTTCAAGTCCCCCACCCCCACCTTCTCCTCTCCTCCCAGCTTCTCTATCAGGGAGTGATGTGCTTAGACTGACTATGAATAAATGTGAGTGACCCCCAACTGCCCACCCCCACCTCCCCGAGCCTTCTGCTGCAGAAGGGGGTGGGGAAGAGGGAGAGAGCAAGAGAGAAGAGGGAGAGAGGTACAGCAGAGAGGAGGGAAAGGAGAAGGAGATAGAGAGACAAGGCAGGTCCCCGACTTCCTCACAGGTAATTAAAGGGACTATTTTCAAGGTTGCATGGGCAAAAGACAATTCGGCCCTAATGAAGCATCGATCGCCTGGCACTAGGGTAGAAAGGCGCTGACATTCATTCAAAGGTACCTTTAACTGATGTAAGACACCGCGCTGCGAATTATCCCTTCTCTGCTGTCATTGCCTGGGACCTGGGTTAGGAAAAAAATAAAAATAAAACAGGGGGAGTTTTTTATTATTTATTTCTGCACTGCTGCACATGCATGGGTCAGGCTCTGTTTTCCTTCTTTCTTTTCTCTTTCCTCCTTTTAAAAGATTGAATGCACCAGGGCACGTTCCATTTGCTTGTAAGGAGGAGGGGGCCCATTTTACTTGGGGTAAATTTCCTTCATTAGTCACGATTAAAAGCCCACCAATCAGGCCACGGGTCTGGCATTCACAGGGCCAGTGATGGCCATGCAGGGGCTCCCTGGGAAGGGCACAAACACTGCTGTGTGTCTGGGAACCCATACTCATTTCATTCCTGGAGTTTGGCCACTATCTAAACTGAACTAGTGTTTGCTGTTTTGTAGCAATGACAGAAACCTCAGGGGAAAGGGTTGGGGAAGGGGGCCCGGTCACTGTGCAGGGGCGAAGGGACTATAGGATGGGGATCAAGAGAAAATAGGGCTTTGGTGCCCGTGAGAATGAGGGCTTTGGTGATACAGGCGGAGAGATGAGGTTTTCAGCTTACACAGGAATGCAAGGTGGCTCCCCAGGTCAAGCTGTGGGAGAGAAAACAGGCCAGAGCCACCTGCCAGCCCACCTGGGGGCGACGCTCCCTCCTGGCTCCCTATCCCTGGACACAGCTTTGCTTCTTCTCATCAGCCCTGAAAATGGTTGCGTGTGGACAACATCCACATGCTGTCCGAATATGACATTGCTAGTCCAAACACAAAATCGCTGGTCCTTTTGAGTAAACCAGGGTGGGTGACGGGGGAGGAGAGAGGGTATCGATTCCAAAACAAGTTGAGTGTTACTGGGAGAGATTTTGCCCACAGCCCGGCTCGCTCGGCTGGATCTTACAAGAGGCCCCCTGATTCAACAATGGCAGGTCCCTTCAGAGCAAGAGACACAAAGGGAATTTTCTCTGGTTCAGTCTCCACAGTGAGGCCCTTCGGAAGCTGAACAGAGTCACTTTTTCTTCCCCTGATAAAAATAAGTAAGGGCAGCGGGGGAAGAATTCTCTTGTATTGCCCCCCCCCCATGTAGACATTCAGGGTACAATAAACTGGAGAAAGGGGGCCCTTTGACAGGACATTTCAAATCACCGGCTCCTTCTCCCATGTTCTTTCTGTCTTTCTTCTGCTTCTCAGAATTTATCATCTGTTTCTTGATTTGACTCTTAATTTCGGTTTGGTTTTGGAGGGAGGGGGTGGCAGGGTATATTATTTAACTTGATAAACAGCATTAGCACAGCGCCTGGCTGCCTCCCCGCCTCTCTCCCCCTCCTATTTATTCATTTGTGTTTACATTTCTAAGACATCCCTTTAGCTGAAGGAGGAGACTTCCCACATATTGCAGTATTGGCCATTAAGGCAAAAGGATAATTTATTGGCGGCATGGCCTCTTGAAGTTGAATTTCGAAAAAAAGAAAAATCGGAGCCCCGGTTTTCCTGGGTCTACTGCATTCATATGTATTTACTTTGTGCCTCTCTCTCTCTCCTTTATCTTGGAAACAGTTCACAACATTCTATTTATCAATTTGATGCCGGTTCAGCATGCTTTTTATTTTTATATATTTATTTTAAAGCCCAAGAACAGGTCAGGACACAGAGGTAGAAACTGTGTGCGAAACACCTGCTGAAATAAAATAATTATTATACTTAAAAAAAAAGAAAAAGTTTTCCCCCTAAAAATGGCAAAACTGGAGCCCAGAAGATCCTATCTGCATTCATTTGGCGGAACAACAAGATACCGCCGAGGACAAACTCTGAATAAAGCAGTTCGGAGTTCCCAGAATTGGCTCAGCTCAGCCGAAACAATGGCCGCTTCCTATTCACCTTAACCCAGCTTTTCAAAAGAACATCCTCAGAAACACAAAGCATCAGCGGGAAATGGCAATTTTATGAATCCTAATCAATCAAAGGGCTTATTAACTCAATGTGAAGCCAGATTAAAATCTTTAATTATAAATCGTGCTAAAAGGAAAAACAAAATGTACTTATGGTACATTGAAAATTCCGGATATTAACATAGTTGCTATTATCTCTTGCAATATTAAATTCCCCCTCCTTTCTCCCCACCCCACCCCCCACCCAACAGCCTCACCTTTTTCTATTACTAAAGAACAGGGCTACAGAACCCAAATCATTTTTCCCCCTCGATTTATTAAAATGTATTCTTTTTCTCCCCCTGTGCGTCCAATAGGTTGCTGGGAAGCCGCGTTGGTGGTTGTAGGAAGGGGTACGAGAATCCCATTACTGAGCCCCGGGCGGGCGCTAGGGTTTCAGTGTGATGCTGGGGGTAGTTTGGGGAGCTGTTTATTAAGGGGGCAGAGTTGGTGTTACAGGGTTTGTAGGTTGGGTTTTTTTTTTTCCTTTTTGGGGGTAGGGGATAGACAGCAGTCAGATGTGAAGTGTTTTTGCTAATGAAAGCGGCATGCGAGGGTCTGCGCTCCTCGGATTGATTGGCAGGAGTGGAGATCGCCAGCCAGCCAGCCCCAGGAAGGGTCCTCGCTTTAAGCTATGGTGTGAGAAAGGCTTTGGGTGCTGCTGCTGCTGGGGCTTGGTCTTCTTCTTCCTCTTCTTTTTCTTCTTCTTCTTTTTTTTTTAATCAGGCAGACATTTAGGAAATGACCATAGCAAATTTAATCCCAGTTGGGGGGTGAGGGAGGAGGGAGGTAGCGGAGACTGCGATTCACATGTTTTATTTATTTGTTCAGAGTCACGGCCATCCTATTGTGTGTCCCTCATTCTGTCATTTCAGGCCCCTCCGACCCACCCCCTACCCCTGTCCCCATTGTTAATGTAAGAGGCAGAGAATATAACCACATTTTATAATAATAACATATCCAACATTGCAAAAGCAGGAGCCTCATCTTGAGAGGGGGCCTTTTTTTATATTGAAATGATAAAAAAGGAAGAAAAGAACAGAAAAAGAAATCTTTCTGTCCTAATGACAATGTAGGATGGAGAGATTTGTTCTTTGTGTAAAAATTCAGCGATCTTCGTAGCCAGGGTGCGTGCCCCATTTCCTCCCCTCCTGCACGTTGGCTATTGTACTACTCTATTTTTGTATTTACAGAGCAAGCCCCATGTTACCAAATTGGCTTTAAATTAAACAGAGGGAGAACACAGCCAAGAAAGAAAAAACTGTACAATCAGAGCTAATAAAAAAGAAAGTAACACCCCGCTTTAAATTAAATCCTACTTCATTCCTTTTGTTCAAAGTTCAGACTTTCTTCCTCTCAGCCCTTTCCCAGAAAAATTCCCTTTCTTTGACTATTTCTTGAGTTCCACGGACAAGGAGCCTTCATCCCCAAATTAGGTCTCTGAAGAGCCTCGTCACTTTTCTTCCCAACCTTAGGACCAGGTTCTATCCACATTCAGGGGGGCAGGGCACGGGTGACAGGGGGGACAGCCTTTGCCAGCAATCTTGATAGTGAATAGGATTTGATTTTATAATGCAAGGTTGACTCTGCTCTTTTCATCCAAGCACTAGGTCTAAAACACCTTATTTAAACCCACATCGAGAAAGGGACTTGTCCTGAATAGACACAAGCCACACCTGCCCAGGTGGCATGGCCCAGCCCCCACCTCTCCCCGGGCTGTGTGCTTCCTTCAAACATTTCTGATTGCTCCACACCATAGGCTTGTAGCTCCTATTTCCAAAGTGTAGCAAAAATAGGGTTTTCCTGAGGATTTTAGAACTTCTGAACCATAGACACAATGCCTAACATTACTTGAAAACCATTGGCAGGCACCTTGAGATGCTTCGTGCAAATAAAGATTTACCCAAAGGCTGCTTTACTATGTGAAAACTTGTAGGCACTGAGCTTGATGGCTAGCTAGGTCACCCCACCTGCCTGCTCCGGGCTGTGAACAGAGGAATCTGATTTTCTTTTGCTGATCCGTATAATTTTTGTTTAGGTCCATCCCTCCTTGATTTTTTTTTCTACCTTTGCTGATAATTTCCTAGTTATCTGAATGTACAAATATAGCTGGAGGAAGAAAGTTGAGTCAAAGATGCTAAATCAGTTTTCATGGCTAAAAGTGCACACGGAATCCATTTTGGCAAAAAGAACGCAAATTCTCAGAATTCCTCTAAATCCTTAAATGCCACACGGCTGTGATATTCCTTTGAAGACGAGCATTGGACCTCATAAACCGAATACTAGAGGCACAGATCTCATCTCCTTCAATTCTTGCAATAGCTTTTCACTAAATTCAAAAAAGGCCCTTTTGTGCTAAACCGGGTTTTCATTTCATTGCTTTTAAATTTGTTAAGCTTGACTTTTGACACTTTGGGCGTTTACCCTTTTTTAATTTTTTAAAAACAGTGCAATCGTATAATAAATGTTTGTGCTTCCAGAAAGGAAGACATTAATCTGTTATTAATGCCTGTATATAAAGAATAAAATGTACTTCAATCTTTTGTTACAGTTAGTCTTTTGTACATTTTCTAAACATCATCTCTCAGTGACTAATCGTATAAACTATTTTTGAAATAACACCCGGTAAAATTGTATACACAGTGCATTTACTCGGCTCCGCTAAAAGGTATAAACAAAATAGGAAAATATATAGCAAAGAGGGAAAGATAACTTCTATAAATAATTATGTAAATAAAATGTGCTTTTGAATTGTTATGTAAATAAATTAGACATCAAATGATAAAAACACCAGTAAATTACACTCCTTTACCAAAAATAAAACTCTTTGAGTCTTTTTCCATTGATTTGCTTTCTCAGTTTATTTCAGCAAATGAAAAAATACGAAGGAGACATCTCTTAGCAGCCAAAAAAAGAAAAAAAGAAAGAAAGAAAGAAAACGGGTATTTGATTTGATTTCAAAATGTATATGGAATCATAGTTACTTCTCAGAAATTACAAAAGGAACACTTAGAAATTGCTCAAAAAGTGATGCTTTGAAATTAAATTTTATTTTAATTATTCAGAAGTAATCATGCTCTCAGAAGTCATAATCTAACAAATATCTTTTTCCTTTTCTGCTTAACAGAAAATGATTCTTAAACATTTTAATCCACTTATCAAGTATTTCAATATATTTACAATATTTTAATACATATTTTTATCTACCTCACAATTCTTACTTGGGCCTTATTACAGGTTTGTATCTTTTTTTTAAATCACAAAGGAAACAACAGTCATGATAGAAAAGAGAATATTTACATTTTTCTATCTTCTTTAGTTTTGTTTCAAATCCAAATAAATAGGAATGTAAAAATGGTTTAAATGGTTATTTTAGAACTCTGCAGGGAATCTTCTTTTTAAAAGTATTTCAAGCCTTTTCTAAAGATTTCTCCCATCAGTATTATGTTGTTGGTTTCCTTTTGAGAAATACGCTGCTTCTTAAAGAACCTTATAATTTAAATTTATTTCCTATGCATACGGTTTTGTCAAAATCCCAATCCAAACACAGAAAATGCCCCCATGTCTTCTAAACACCTACAAAGCTAATGTCTATAGGCCAGCTTACAACTGAGCAGGAAAAAAAATTCACCACAACTCCAGGCTTTTTTTTTCTTTCTTTCTTTTTTCTTTTTCTGGATGAGTTGAGCTCTACATTTGATATACAGCCTGATTTTTTTTTCTCCCCCATCAAAATTACATGAGAAGCAAAATGTTGGAATCTAAGACTCAAGACAAACTGGGCAGGTCTCCTCATCCCCCCGTCTTTCCTCCATGTCAGACTCCATGTGTAGATAAAATGATTTGTCTTTATCATTTTCGAGCTGGTCAGACGGGCGAGGGGGTGGGAGCCGCGCGGGGCTGGGGGGGCGAGGGAGAAGGCGATTGCTTGGCGTGTTGTCAGAGGGCATTGATCAGCCCCGCTGTCCGCGGGTCTCCGAGGTGAGGCCAGGTCCCCCAGGAGCACTTCGGGGCTGGGCCCTGTCAGTGCAAAGCTGTATTGAGTCATGACCCACATGACGCTTCATTGAGGAAACGGGTATTGGCGTCCAAATCATTCCGAGACACCCTCAGTAACACTTAAACCAGTCCACTCCGTTAATGTCAGGTCACGGGGGACACATTTAGCCCCCTCTGCTGACCATTAGACCCTTTGATGAAGTGGACAATAAACTTGACGGGACAGGCCGGACCCCTCTCTTGAGCCTGCCTCTGTTGACAGCAGAACCGGTGGGTCTGGGGCTGCCTTTTGGAGCCATGAAAAGTGCCCCTGTGGTCAGGTCCTCCAGGGATCCTGTCCCTTTTACACTCAACAGGATAAAGTCAAACTGAAACTAGTTTTAAGGTTACGGTGTCAAAAGGAGAAAAACCCAGCAACCGGGATCCTGCCCAAAGTTTTTCAACAAGGAAGGCAGACACAGATGGTGGATAAAGTAGTCTGGCTCTACCATTTTGTAATTTTTATTTCTTGCTTTGATTTTGCTCTTTCTTCTAAGCACCGTTTATAGAGTGCAGGTATTTTGAAATCCATTTGTTACACCTTCCGTGGCAAAGAACAAAAAGAATTCCTTATTGTTTCCCAGAGAAGTAGAGAAGAATTCTACAAAAATGCACTGCGCACTGTTTGCCAGGCCGTGTTCTGGAAGGGAAGTATTTTATTTTGTATTACCGCACATCACATATATTTGGTGCAGGAGGGGATGGGAGCTCTAGCTAATTGCATTTCCCATTGATAGGAGCGTTAGCCTAAAACAAACTTGAGCTTGGAAATGAATCTAAAGCACAAACTAACAAAAAAACCCAGGTCTTTGTTAACATTCAAAGGGTGAATTAATAATCATTATTGCTTCTATTTAAACAAATTATACCTAAACCTTCTGTTACACGAGAGATCGCTGTTTACTTTTTTCTGCTTTCCCACCAGCCAAACGGCCCGTGGTTTGACAGAGCAGATTTCCTGGTATTACAATGCTTTTATCCTAGTTTTAACACCTTGTCTGGATTCCTCTTGAGAATTCACTGATATCGCATGAGATGGGAAAATGAGGGGGGACTTTTAGGGGGCCCCCACCATGGAAAAGTGAATCCATCAGAAACCACCTTGCATTCTTTGAACAATTGCAGTTATTAAGTACGCAATTAGCAAAAAAAAAAAAAGTTAGCACAAATGGACTAATTTGAGCAAATTGACCAAATTACGCATCTGCTTTATCTTAAAAGTAAAAATCTAATTAAAAAGATAATGTGGTTCCTGAACTGTTAACTACCCTTCTGACAAATAAATAAGCAGCTGCGTGATACGTTCCAACCAAGGGCGAGGGGGGGTGGAGCTTACGTCAGGCTCTCATTGTCTACTTTACATTATCCAAACCTGAGAGACCTTTCCAGAGTTCATATTCTTTGTCTCCTAATGCAGTCTGAAACCTTGGGAGCTTGGTAGAATTCAGAATTCCTTCTTCAAAAAGGAGTCAGTTTATCAAACTATTGCAGGTTACATCTCATTTTCACATCTATTTAAGTACTGTTTCATTCAGGAGAAATTGGATACATTAAAACACACACCCACACCCCGCTACATCATAGCCTGCTCTTAAAGCTTAGAAGTAAGATTTCTTCAGATGTGGAGACTTTAAATGATTTAAGGGGGTTGGCATTTTAGCATATTTTTGGAAGAGGTATTACGGTAACTCATTGTCTTTTTTTTAGCTTTCTTTCTTTCTTTCTTTCTTTCTTTCTTTCTTTCTTTCTTTCTTCTTTCTTTCTTTATTTTTTTATAGAGAGAGGTTCTCTTTATGTTGCCCAGGCTGGTCTTGAACTCCTGGGCTCAAATGATCCTCTGCCTCAGCTACTTGGGGCACCACCGAACCCAGCTTTTGCTTTCTTTCAATGCACAATGGATATTGTGTATACAATAAATTCATATGCACAACTATCAACATTTGCCTACTCCATCTTGACTTTTTACGCTGAGAGCATATAAATAATCCCAGAATCCCAGTTCAGACAATGTCTGTGAGTGAGTGAGTGAGTATGTGTCTGGGAGGGGCAGGTGTATGAGAGAATGAGAGAGAAACACACACACACACACACACACACACACACACACACACACATACACACACAGGAAAGAGCTCATGACCATGCATCTTTTACTCATCACATCCACATAGACTTCTAACTAGAGCCCTAACTCAAGAAATAAATTGCATTGATCTGGTATTTGTAATGGGGGCAATCTTGAGTTTTTAGTGGGAGGAGATACCAAAGGGAAATTACATCATTGCCAGTAACCTTCTCTCTCCACCCTGCTTTCGGTAATCTTTCCCACCTCTTCCTTCCAATTTGCAAAACCAAGCAAGTACACAATTAAGAGAGACACGTATCTATTATGCCCTATACATGTTTCGAGCACCTAATAAGTATACCATTAGTCATTGAAAAATTAGCCCTGCGATCCATACTGACTAATGTTCTGCCACTCCATTCAGAAACAATCATTCCACCCTGATCCAACTGCCAATTTCAGGACAGAAGACGAAAAGGCCTAAGACATGGAATCCACTAACTTAATCAAATCAGCTTGATTTTTTCAATAATTAGAAACTGTAACTCCATATTTACATTCTCACCACAACTAGAATTCCAGAAACAAAAATAAAAAATAGTAGAGCTGGGATGGGTTCCATACAACCACAAAATCTTGGGTCTTTTTCTGAGAACTAGGAGGCTGAATTTTCTCTGAACTCTGTTCTCTGCGGACATGAGTACAAATGAAGGAAGAAAGGCATTTTGTCCAGGAGCAAAAGAACATTAGATACCTGTTTGTCGTGCTGCATTTATATTGCTTTTTATGTATTAAAAAAAACTTAGATTTTTCTGTTCCAGATTGATCTTCCTGCCTGTGAGCTCCTTGGAAAATTACCCACCAGCCAACACGCACATCTGATGGCAGCTAATTCTGAATTTAACTCTATGTTCTTGTGATCTGGGTCGCCTCATCCTCCGCCCCATTCACACCCACAGCCTGAGCATTCCAAGGAGACTTCATTCTTCTGGGACCTTCGTCACATGCCCTGCTCACTAACCACGCCACCTGTGAATCCCATCCCAGGGGTGACAAACGGACACCCCTGTGTCCGTAGGCTCATTGGCTCAAATCAAACATGGACATTTTATTCCCAATACTACAATGCTTCTAAATGTTTTAAATCATTACCTGGAAAAGAAGCCTTTTCCCCATCCCTTCAAAATAGTGGCTAATCAAAGCTATTCCTGACTTATATTTTTAAATTTCCATTTGGATTTCACCTAAATCTTGATACTTTTTTTTTTTTGTGTGTGTGTGTGGTACTGGGAATTGAACCCAGGGCAGGGGCATTCTACCTCTGAGCTACACCCCCAGCCCTATTTTATTTTTTATTTTGAAACAGGGTCTCACTAAGTTGTGGCAGGCCTTGCTAAGTAGCTGAGGCTGGCCGTGAACCTGTGATCCTCCTGTCTCAGCCTCACAAGTACTGGGATTACAAGCATGTGCCACCATGCCTGGCTTGATCCCTTTTGAAAAAACACTAGTTCACTAGAGGTCACAACAAGGTCACTAAGTTATTCTCTGAAAGCCTGAAACAATATAAAAGTAGACGCATTTCATAGTTTCAGCATCGTCATCAGGAGCTTGAGTTCCTGTGACCCCAGTGCAGGACGGCAGTGACCCTTCCTCATTTAAGGCATCTGAGAAATCCAGACCAGGGCTCTGGCCAGTCCTTTGAAACAGTCCTTGATCTCCAGATGGAAGTCGATGGAACATTGGTCAGAGCTATTTTCCAATAGAGCCCAAACCAGTGCTCACCTCCAATGTCACTGGCTATAACTCCTTTATACTTAATTGACTGGTATTTAGACGGAAACCTATCCCACACAGACTGGTCATGTTTGTGCTAATGATGACTTAAAGGTAACCCAAAGTCCACAGCAACCTTGAGGACAAGACAGTGACAGTTCATCAGGCAGAACTGAGGATCTACCCTGGATAGCTTAGATGGCAGACCAGACCCCAGCTCCATCACCAAGTGGAGGGTGGAGAAGTAGGAATTTTTGCTGCATCTTGGGGCGGGCCTGGAGCTCCTCCTGCACAAAGGGTTCAGGGGAGAACCCGATTTACTCTTTCTATTCACTGTGCTTCATCATGCGATCACTGAAATGCTTAATGTGGGTTTCTAGAAAAATGAGGGCTGATGATCAGGAAAAGTGATAAATGGGGGAGGGGGCTGCATTTCACACACTTGTTTATAACGAACTCAGTCCGAACCACTGCACCAGGAGTTGCAGTATGAGGGGGGGAAATGTATGCAGGCAACAGGGAGTTAAGTAAATAAATTTTTTCTTTTCTTTGTCGATGTGTTTAGTTCTCTTCCTGCCAAGATTCATCTCACTCTGCTATCTTGTGAGAGACACATATGGTGCGGTGAAATTGCCATCCAAGAAAGCATGCCCCAGCCTGTTGAGACATCATCAAATAAGATTAAAGCAAAGTAAAAATAAAAAGATAGAACGATTTTTTTTCTTTTCCTTGTATAGAGAACGTCTGATGAAAGCCACCGAGGTACTTGAATTGCTTCTAAAGGTTTTGCAACCATTTCTTTACTTTGGGATGGTTAAGAAAAAGCCAGGAATAACATGACAATATCTGCTTTGCTTTCTCCCAAGTTAGTGAGAGAAAAAAAAATTATGCTTCCTAATAACCAGATGTATATGAATAAAATACAACATTGCCTTCGGGCGCCTCTGTTGCAAACCACACTTAAACCTGATGTCGACGGTCCTCAGTCTTCACCACGCTCTTCTCCTCTCTGGATTCTCTGTATTGAAACTTTTCATAGTAGCACAGAATAAAACTATTTTTTTTTTGGTGTGTGTGGTACTGGGGATTGAACTCAAGGGCATTTTACCTCTGATCTACACCCCCAGACTTTTTTATTTTTTATTTTGAAACAGTGGTCTTGCTAAGTTGCTGAGGCTGGCCTCGAACCTGCCATCCTCCTGTCTCAGCCTCCCAGGTACTGGGATTACAGGTGTGCTCCACCATTCCTGGTTTAAACCTTCTATTTTTAATAGTAGTATTGTACTAAGATTCTTTTTCGGGCAGAGTGATACTATTTTCTTGCTCTTTGGACTTCCATACAGGAAGGACTGAGTTTTGTTTTCATCCAATTGGTGGTTGTAATTTTGAACACTTGGGGAGGATGGTGCATGGAAAGGTGATGGTTTTCCCTAGCCAGCATCCCCTGGAGTACAAGCCACCCAGGAACAGTGCTCATCTGCAAAAACATGAGCTCCCCCATTCTCATCAGCCACGCACAATAGACCTAGTATCCAGTGGGCCAGGAAATGAGAAATAGGCCTGCTCTTCCCTAGAATGCTCCTGGTACCTGGCAATACCCTTATGTTACAAGTAGGAGTTCACCAGATTAATACCATGGCCACCTCCACAAGGCAGCATCTTTTTGACCCAGCTTCCCCCTCAGTGGACACTGATAATCATACCAAACTTCTTTCCCTGTTCGCTTTGACTTTAAGAACCTGCTGGCTCTGAGCGAATTCACAACAAGGGCAGGAAGAGAGGAAATCCACAAGCCACACTCTCCTAAGACTTTTCTGAAACATGCAAGGCATTTCTTATTTTTAAGGGGCCTCCCTCCTCTCCCCTTTCCTCCCCGAGTGGGATTTCAGGGAGTGCTGTAACTTCTTTGAAAGGATGCAGTCAGGAGGTAAACAATAACCCACTTCACATCAGAGGGGGCCCCAAAGCCAGGCTTTGAAATTAAAATAAAAAAAATGTTTAAGTGTCTGGAGAGGGAGGGTGGAGGGCGGTGAGAGACAAGCATGACCCCTTCTTAAATGCAAACACACTGTTCTCTGTGATGTGCAGTCGGTTTGCATTGGGAAGCAGGAATGAAGAAGCGGGTCCGCGTATTTGTTTGCAAACCGTTCTAGGTGAGGAGCTGAAGGTTTACAAGATCTGGTTTCCGATGCGCAGCCTTAATTGGACCTCTGCAAAGCAGCAATGCATCCGTAGAAGAGATTATCACTGGCCTTAATAAGCTGTCGTTGGCTTTCATAACGGCCAGGGCCTAAAACGAGGCACTCGGAGCCCAGAGACAATCTTACCAATCGCCTGGAGCAAGGATTAAAGAGACAAGGATCCGAAGGAGAGACAGCAAGAAGTGGGAGGGGGGCGGCCTAAGAAACAGGGGCTAATGTAAAATCGTTTCCATATTAACCTTCTTCCCTTCTGACAATGGTCAAGTTCTGATTCAAAATACAAATTATCTCCAATTACTTCAAAAGAGGCAGTCAGAGAGCTGTCATTTAACCTTCACCAGCTGTTTGCTTCAAAAGAAAGCTGTACAGCCTGCCACGCTGACCTCAACTTTCCCTCCGAGCTCTGGACGGGCACCAAAGACCAAGGCTTATTGTTCTCTGGAGAAAAACCGATTGGGGTTTTATGGGAGGTGGGGTGTGGGGCCAGGGTGGCTAGGAAAGAGGACAGAGAGAAAGAAAGGAAAGGTAATACATGGGGACCCGCAGAAGGACTTCTGACTTCATTCGAACTGGGTTGACATCTAGTGCTGATCGTGAGTCAGTGGGCTTGCCTGCCCTCCTGACCCAGCTTTCTTAACACCCTTTGCTGTGGGATTTGCTTAAAGCAAGCCAGGCTTTGCGAAGGCCTCCGCGAGCAGGGATGGCTGATGTCTGGAAGATGGGCAGGCTGAATAAGGGCCCAGGGTGTGGCCAACGCTGTCATCTGGTCAGCTGTAGTGAGGGCCAACCATCAGGAGGCAAAGGGACAGTCTAGGGGGTCCCGAACACCATCAGCCCAGGGCGTGAACAAAGGCCCCTGCCACCATCAGAGAAGCAAGACTACTGGAAGGCCAAGAGAAATGGGGCTTCAAGAAATCACCTTCTCTGTTAGTACTGCACTGTCTGTTAGACCATGGATGAGCTAGGAAAAGAAAAAGGCAACCACCTGTGGTACCCACACCCCAACATCACCTCATTAAGGAGGGCCACATGTGGAAACCAAAGCCATTCTGGAGCCTCTCAGTGGAGACCTGTTCTAGTTTGGATATAGACTATCCCCCGAAGAGGTCATGTATTGACAATGGGATATGTTCAGAGGTAAAATAATAGAATCAGGGTTCTAAGCTCATCAGTGGATAAATCTGTTGATGGATTAATGGATGTATTGGGTGGTAAGGTAGGCAGGTAGGGTGTGGCTAGAGGAAGTAGGTCACTAGGGGTGTGGCCTTGGGGATTGTAGATGTCCTGCAGCCCCTCCCCTTGCTCTCTCTTCTCTTTCTGTTTCCCATTACTATGCCCTGAGCTCTGCAGACATGACCCGGCCTAACACGGACTAAAACCTCTAAAACCTCCAGAACTATGAGTCAATAAATCTTCCCTTCCTCTGAGTTGTGGTCATCAAGTATTTTGGGGGCATAGCAGTGAGAAAGCCGACTGAAATGAGACCCCCACATCCCAGTGTGCATCAAAGCAAACATCACTAAGAAAACCAAATTTCCTCACCGACAGTGGCCCTGCATGGGCCTTCCCTCCTTCAGAAAGCTGACAGAGTTGGGGAAGGGAGAACACCAATTTACAAAGTTGTCCCAGAGCAGGACCAACAGGACCAGTAGGGAGAATGGCTTCCCAACAGGCCACGGAGAAATAATAGGGTGCAAATTTCTAAACGTCTTACATTTTATGGGAAATTTCTAGTCTTTCTACCCAGGTACATTATATTATTTCCACTCCCTCTGATCTTTATTTTCTATTTTACAGCCCGCTGAATAACAGGTTTCTTTAAGAGAGAAAGAAAGAAAACAGACCCCCCTATAAACGAGGACAACGTTGACTCATAAACAGGCCATGTGCCCTGTGTACAAAGGCACCTGGAACTTTCTGAAGAAAAGCACCCCCGAACGCCAGCACCATGTGCTGAAGAAAAGCACTCCGAACGCCAGCACCATGTGGTGGTTGTGTGTGTGTGTGTGGGGAGGGAGGTTCTTCTTTCCCTTGTCAAATTGTACTGAAGGTCAAGATTCTTTTTTTTTTTAACCACAATGTCTGGAGTTAACTGCTGGGGCTCCTTATTTCTCATTGCAAAAGCAGATGGGGAGGGGCAAGTCCATTAAACACAGAAAGCTGCAGTGCTGGTAATGGTGAGTATCAGAAGAGTACTGGAGGATGTCGGGATGGGCTGGTGGCCAGAGGGACCATTGTGAAGGGAACAACTGGAATCTTTAAGAATGGGCTCCCCAAGCCTTACCACCCTCCCTACACCACCACCCCCTGCATACACAGAAGGGACTTAGATTTTCCTCTGTCTCTCTTCTGCTGCTACTCCTCCCATCCCCCCACTTTCACATACAAGTCAAGGGTTCTGCTGGCAGGGCACTGATGGATGCTGAATCCAGCTGATGGAAATAGCCGCGTGACACTGGGCTCTGAGGAAACGAGCCTCTCTCAGGTCCTCTCTCTCACCCAGGCACCCCTCCCAGATCGGGCTCAGGAGATGGGGGGCCACCTAGTGACAGTCAACAATGGACATGAAGATGGACACGCTTCTCTGGGGTCTCCATGCTGCATCTGATTTATGCTACTGTGTCTCATGGGCACCTTCTCTCCCGTCCATGCTTTCTTTTTGGCCAACAAAGATGCTCCACATTGGAAATAAACACAAGAAGATGAAGGCAACAGAGCAGAACTTCTTAGAACAGAAACGTCTTGGGCGAACTCTGGCTTTCCCCAGTCCCTCTGTCCACCGCCATCCCCTGCAGGGTAGGGGCTGCAGGGACGGTGAGAAAATCATTAATCTGCAGCATCTGCATCTGCTTAATTAACTAGCTGGAGCATTGGCCAACTTGTCAGGCCTGAGCCCAGGACAGAGTCCTGCAAGCAGGTTTGTGCTCAGAAAAAGAACGGGCTGCTGCGTTCCATAAGACAAATATTATCTGTTCTTCTTCCCGGATGCTTGTTATTAAAAGCTGGATTTAATAGAAGAATTAAAAGGGCTTGTTTCACTTCACATTTCATCCACTAAAGACCTGAGGGGGGAAAAGGAAAAAAAAAAAACCTCCTGTGCCATACCGATCAGGAGCTTGTCTGTCAAGTTTCTTCCCTGTTTCGCTTCGTTGTTTTCCACTGACTGGTTTTTGCACCAAACGTTCAGTTCAGTTACAAGGTGCTGACGGTTTCCCAATTATGGGAATCTTTTTTTTCCAGGCCTATTTCAGGGACCACAGACATGCAAAAGATTTTCAGTTGATTATCTCAAAAGGAACTCTGCACTAAAAATCAAGACAGACTCCCTTCCCTTGCCCCTCCTCCATACAGGTGGCAGCGGGAACAAAACAGATCCCATTATGAGATGCATCGATGTTGAAACTGGCTGCAAAGTCCCTTCAGAAGTGAACACAAGCCGGGCTTGGTGGCACACACCTGTAATCCCAGTACTTGGGAGGCTGAGACAGGAGGATCGCAGGTTCACGGCCAGTCTCAGCAACTTAGTGAGGCCCTCTGCAACTTAGTGAGACCCTGTTTCAAAATAAAAAAGTAAAATAGGGCTGGGGGATGTAGCTCAGAGGTAGAATGCCCCTGGGTTCAATCTCCAGTACTACCAAAAATCAATCGATCAATCAATCAATCAATCAATCAATGCAGTTTTATCCTAAAGACACTGGCAGGACTGATTTTTAAAAATGCTTCTCTAACGCCAAGCTTTCCAGTGAGCTCATGCTCATTCTCTGCATTTATGACCCTGCCGTTCTTTCCTTATGTTACACCATTAAGTCAGTACTCCACTGAGCCAGAATCATCATTGCCATCATCTTAATTGCCAGGTGGGTTTGGAGTGGGTCCAGGTCAGAATAATAGAGTCCCTGGGGCATTCCAAGGTGCCATGGGATTGGCTCTGGTTGGGGAACTTGTTGTTTCTTAACTCTACTTGGGGTCAACAGCACATGAAGCACACGAGTACCATCTGTAATTTGAAAAGATGGTCTCCATTGGGGAGATGAGAGGGTGACACTCTGTACTTTCACCTGGACAAGTCATTTCTACCCCATGGTTTCAGGTCTGAGATAGGCCCACTTAAAATACTTCATGAGACTAGGAGGATGTGAGACAGAGACCTTGGAAGGCTTAATTAACCAAAGTGGCAAAATGGTACAAAATTGTTAGGAAAAAGGAACAAGCCAGGTGTGGTGGTGCACACCTGTAATTCTAGTACTTGGGAGGCTGAGACAGGAGGATCGCAGGTTCAAGAATAGCCTCAGCAGAGTAGCAAGACTCTCAGCAACCTAGCAAGACCCTATTTCAAAATAAAACATAAATAATTCTGAGGATGTAGTTCAAAAGTAGAATGATCCTGAGTTTAATCCCTAGTACCACCAAAAAAAACCTAAAACAAAACATAATCTAAATCATTTCCTAATTAGGCCTACCAGATAACTTACAGGATTATTATACACAGAGATAATATATTAAAATATTTAGCAAACATATGCTCCACATTTGGGACAACCTTATACTAAAGGACATACTTGTTGTTCATCTGAAATTCAAATATAACTAGGTGTTTTGTTTTTATTTGTTAGACCTGACAACCCTATACTAGATTCAAGCAAATAATGATTTTCAGAGATAGGAAACTGGAGTTCTAGAATTTTCTGCAAACATAAAATCTCAGGCAGGTAAGATGTTTCAATTTTTATACATGTGCAGGTAGGAACTACGTGCCAAGGTCATTCTTCATGAAACATTCCAATTTGAGAATTGCTTTTGTGATAAAAAAATACAAGTTTTTTAACCACATTTACTACATATATGATTGTCTAGAAGTCCAAAAATAAACCATTTCTAAGTAGAAGGCCTTAGGAAAGACAGGCAGATAACAAGCGTTAAATACTTGCATATCAGAATTAATTAGTTCAGACCTTTAAAAGCAATTTAGTTACTTTAGTTTAGAAATGCTCCATCGAATTTTGCCATAGTCCGTAGTTAGAAAATTAGGGCAATGGGAATGGAGGCCTAAAATTTCTCCTAACCAGGTCAAATTATCACAGAGTTGGAATTTATCAAGTTCAAAATAATTAGGGCTTATTATTCTTCTATTTTACTCAAGACCACTAATCTTCCCCCCACTGATTTCTTTCTCTTTTCCCTTCAGATCACAACAAAATCTCATGGCATGTAGGCTTACTCTCAAAAAGAAATCAAAACCACCAAGTTCTAGGTCACTGATACTAATCAATAATCGATGTTCATTGTTTCAGGCCCTCTGTATGTGTGGTCCATCTCTGGAGATCTGAATGACTGAGCTAGGCTGCATGGACCTTCTCTCTACCCTGGAGCTGGTTAGCACTTCAACTTGAAACAACAGAAAACCTAAATGGGCCTGGGTCCCTCACTTTGGAAGAAAGAACCCAAATAATTAAATATTTTTTAAAAGAGCAAGATTAAAATTACACACCAATATACTTTTGATGAGAGTGGACACGTTTTTAAGCATCCCAAAGAGGTTGCGGCCATTAGCATCTTTGTTCAAAGACAGTCTGATCAATTTATCTGTTGAGATGGAATATTGGGGATTTAGGGAGTGTATTTTGGATCTGAACATTTCCTGGGATCTGCCAAGAGCACCTGTCTTAGGAGTTCCTCTGTCAGAGTAGTCACTAAAATATTCCAGGGTGGAGGCTGTGCCCTGAGGTTCTGAATTGCAAAATGCCACAGCCGATGCATCTAAGAGGAAGCCGGGGAACAGCCTTGGCTCACTTGCCTCACGAGTCAAGACAGAGATGTCCCCCTTTGCACAGATGGCTTTAAAGTGACAATGAGTGGGTCAACAAACAAAATTAGAGAGAGAGAGAGAGAGAGAGAGAGGGAGAGAGAATATAAAAACAGGCAAATCAAATGCTCCTATGTTTTTAAAAGCTTTGCTTTGAAGCTGGCCCTATTTATTAGTGGTGAAATACAAACCATGTTATCAAGAATCTTAAGGAAATGGATTGCTGCTAAGTGATACTTCAGAATTCACCCCCAAGCAAAGCTACTGCACCATTACAGGAAGATAAGCGGAAAATCCTTGCCTCCACTAAAGGAGACCTTTGCTTGGAACACTGTCAACCATTCAGCTGCAATTCTAATGCTAGGGATTCAAAACAGTTCTCTAGACATTTTCAGTTAACCAGCAGCACCCAGAGTCTTTATGGAGGAAGACAAAGACCAAGGTTCGGCTGATGGAGGGACGTCCACGAGGGTGATTAGTCCCTGAATGTGCAGTCTTTAAAGGTCCAGTTTTCACATGTATTGATATCACACGTGAGACTCTCCAGTACTGGGGGTTGTGACTGCTTCCTGCCTGGCGCCACGTTAAGCAAGATAGTAATAATCTATGTATAATACCAACCCTCACCCTTCTTTCCCCAGCATCCTTGTATCCACCACCCCTGCCCTGCTACCCATACAAATGCAGATGGCAATCTATTGCCACCTGGAATGGGTCATGTACCCAGGCCTGGGTTCATAGGATTTTTTACCTAGGATTCTTGTCTCAAGAGAAAAAAAAAACGTATTTAAAGGTATAGACACTATCCTAACCGAGTTTAAGAAGGGAAGACAAAATATCCATAAGGGAAATGATAGCACACTGGTGTAGATAAAGACTACAAAATTAAATCCGCTGGTGGTTCTGAGCAAGAAGCAAGTGGGTGAGGTTATTTAAAAAATGGCTTCATTTTTTAATGTGGCCTGTCCGCAGGACACATCCTAGGGACAGGCCAATGGCAAAGCCCCACAGCCCCTGTTTCTAAGTCAGAGCATGGTTTTGTTACTCAGCAGGGCCAGGGCTAGGGCAAGACAAGCATGTCTTGCCTTGTCACCAGCCCCATCTGGCTGTCCAAAAGACCATTGACCTCTGGGTTTGGTTCAACTTCTTTCTCTCCTGAGCCTCTGGGACACGAACCTGAGCCTGTATCATGATCCCCATCCTCATTTTCTACAACAACCCCAGCTCCTTTAGGCTGAGGGCGTGGTGCATGCAGGTCCCCCCAATCCATTCAAATGGTTTACTATGCTTCTTCTACCCCATACCCTGGTTTATACCTGAGTTCCCTTCCATGATGATAGCCCCTGTCTCATCTCCATTAACACCAGTGCTTGGTACCATCCCTCAAAGGGGGGATTCACTTCCTCTACCCTCAAACTGAATTGAGTATCCTACCAAGATACAAGTTCCAACATCACCACACCAGATCACAGTTAATGCTATGATCCCAAGATCCTGGTTCCTCGACTGCCTGCTTCCTACCAATCGTCTTCCACCCACACCCTGAGCAGTTCAGACTCCACACACACAAGTACACAGAGCAGACCCCTGCACCACGGTCCTCCGACGAGGCCCCCTTGCCAGACCCTGACATTCGACTTTCCACTTGCTCAACCTTACGCATTCTTTCTCCTCTAACTTCAACAGGACAGTGTTGAGGTCTCTCTCTGCCTGGTGTTCAAGCCCGCTTATCAGAATTAGACAGCAGTTTTTCCAACACTCTCTCATACACTGTGGTCTTAAATGTTGGTAGCTAAGCAATGTATGTAACCTTGAGGTGTCTATTCTCTTGGGGGAAAAGAGACTGGAATTGATAGGTCTGGGAATGCCTCTCAGTGGCCAGCCTTTCTGAGCAGTAAGAAGCCATCTACTGTCAAGTATGTGTGTCCGATGCTAATTCTCAGGGAGTGGTAAGGGCCAGAGCTTATAAAATTTTACTCTTTTATTTGCATATTGATGCCATTAGGAAGAAAATGCCAATGAAGTCCTCAGTGGCCTCTGGCCTATTTTAGAAAGTAGAACTCTAAAATTCAGGAGTAATAACTTGGACACAAGATGGTGCTAAGGAGTAAAAAATTAACTGTGGGTCCTTCTCCCCACAGGTTAGCTCAAATCCTTCAGGTATTCAGGGTCTTTAAGGGTTTACAAATCATTGTAATACACATGACCTTATTTACTTCTCAGAATTCAGGGGAGAATAAACCAGCCTTAGTTTTAGAGATAAGGAGAAAAGGTTCCCATGGATTAAATGACTTGTCCAAGACCACTCAGCCAAATCCAGGCCCCCCTCTAGGTTTAGTTCCTCTCTCTCTCTCTCTCTCTCTCTCTCTCTCTCTCTCTTTTAACTCTGCTACATGGATTAGCCCCTTTTTATGCAAAAATAAGTCTTTTTTGGGCTTTCTTAATTTTCTACCAAGCTAAGGAGTTCTGAATGCACCACTGTAGTACCGTGTGTGCGCAGCTCACATCACCGGGATGAGGAGAATGATGGGTACAAGATGCCACTCTCTGTGTTTGCAGAAATCCTCAGCCAAATTCTAGAGCATAAAGAGTAACACATTAAAAAATTTTTTTTGGTACCTATGAGAAAATATTTGTTCTTGAAATTCTTGGATTTGTGTCCACTTGGGTAGAAGACCCTTCCCTTCATCTAAGCTTGCTGCTCCATGCAGATCCTTAACCATGCTGGACCTGGGCTGGCCTGAGGCTCCAGTGCGCCCTCTCCTGGGATTGTCTTTCTAATTCCTCCTGAGAGAGACAAAACTGTGTTCTGCATGACAGGGGCCCTGTGCCCTGCTAACGCCCTAGTGACCCTGTGCCTCTGCAGGTGGCAAATGAACATCGTGTTTATCTCCTGTTAGGATTATCTCCCATTAGGTTTAATATGCCCAAAATGAGTACTGTATTTCTGGGTATATTGTTTTCTGGAGCTGCTATAACAAATTACCACAAACCTGGTGACTTAAAACAACAGAAATGTACTGTCTTACAGTAGTGGAAAGTGGGAGTCTTAAATCAAGGCGCCAGCAAGCTTGGTTCCTTCTAGTGGTTCTGAGGGAGAACCCAGTTCAGGATTCTCCAGGCACCAACCTGGTGGCTCTGGCAACCTGTGACATCGCTTGTCCTTGCTCCAGGCTCTACATCCATCTTCACCTGGCTTTCCACTGTGGCTCTGAAGCCTCTGATCTCCTCTTTCTTCTTATAATAATACTAGTCTTTGGGTTTAGGGGGTCACCCTAAATCCAGGATGATTTTATCTCAAGATCTTTTACTAATTACGTTTGTAAATGAATCACTCTATTTCCAAATAAGGTCACATTCTGAGGAGTTAGACAGACATGAATTCTGGGGACAGGGCGCTCTTCCATGCCAAGCAGTCTAAGCACCCTGAGAACAAATTCTTTCTTTGAACTAGTCCTCCATGTGGAGTGGAAGCTGAAGCTCCTTGCCCTGCACTTAAAAACAATGCGGAATGACTGGAATGTCGTCCTTGGAAGAGTCCCTCGTGTATCTTCCTTGGGACACCCTGTGGGTGCTTCCTCTACCAGGATAAAACCAACCTTCATCACCTACATTCCCAGTTGTCAAGGTCATTAAATGAACTGGGCGTGGTGGTGCATGCCTGTAATCCCAGTACTTAGGAGGCTGAGGCAGGAGGATCACAGGTTTGAGGCCAGCCTCAGCAACTTAGCAAGACCCTGTTTGAAGATAAAAAATGGAATCAATATGCGCTGTCTTCTCTTTCCTGAAACCCCGCAGTGCACACTCAAATGCCTAGTGGAGGCATGAGGCATCTTTTAAAGTTGGAGAGGACATTAACAGGCTCCATGCATTTGTCTCGCTCCCATTCCAGGTCAGGATTCGCTTGTACATCTTCTAGCCTAAGAGCTCTTTTAATTAAGATATGACTCACACATCATTTTCATGACAACAGGCCGCAATGTTATATGCCTTCGGATTTTGCTATAACGAGACTTGAACAGAACAAACCCTTTGTTTCAGTGAGAAATGCTAATTGAAGGATTTTTTTTTCTTCTTTCCAGAAGGACATTGAATATAAACCAATGAACTAAGCAAAATTCAGAGGACGTGTCCCCTTTATTTGCTGCTCCTTCACACAGAATCCATCCCCCGCCAACCAAATCAACTGCTAGGGAAGGAAAAAGAAATAGTCTCTATATTGATGTTCTCCAACAAAGTCCACCAGGCAGGGGAGAAAAGATGGACACTGCAAATACCATTCAAAGCACCCTAGAAAACAACCAGTTTGGTTCCTCTCAGCAGCTGGGAGGAAAAATCTAGCAGTCCCCCCACTTTTTTTTTTAGTTACCAAACTCCTTTATGTTTCCTTTCTTAGAAAAGTAACTTTATAGGTCATTAAGCAACTATTAAAAACATAAGTGAGCAGAACCCAAAGCGTGGGTCTTTTTCCTTTGATATATTTTTTCCCCTCTAGTTTTCAGAAAAGGGGTTTGAGACTTGGAATATTTCTGTTAATGTCTTTGTGGGCACTTAAATAGTCTTTGTATTTGTAACATACCCTAAATAAGGGAGCTAGAGGAAACCTGCCTTCCATTAGCACACCTGCTGGGCCACGACAGGAACGTGCATTACCCCAAATGGGACACCTCATTTGCCAAACAGACTTGAGCTCAAAATTACCCGCCTCTGTGGATTGCTACACCCGGTTTTCATCAACCTGCGTGGAACTTGGTTTTCACCGTCTTCTCTTCCTCCCCCAGTTGGATAGGAAAAGAGGGGGCAAAGAGAGGGGGGGGAGCCCTTTTTCAACCCAGGTAAGTTCATGTGATTCCCATTCCTGCCTGTCAGCACCAGGTTGAAGCCTGGGATAGCCCTTCCCAGCCATAGGATCTACAGGCTTAGGGCTTAAGGGTCCCATTCATTTGCTTGCAAATGTCTTTGGTGGTGAAATCTATCAAAGGAATCTCAAGACAAATTACATGGCAAATTATTGTCTCCGCTCTGGCCTCCTCTCCCTGCCCCACAGTTGGGCTCCAACAGACAGCCCTGGGTGAGCGGGCGGAAAGCTGGCGAGATAAGCAGATGACAGAATGTCATGTGCCCCTGGGCGACACAACTTCACAGTCCAACTTCTCCAGCCTGGGCAGTTCATCTGATTCACGTGGGTTGCAGGCGGTTTCAATTAATGCCCCTCTAATGACTCAAGTTTGTTCTCTAATGGGAAAGGGGAAGGGAAGAGAGTAAGACGGGGACCTGAAGCCCCCGTTGTCCCCCTACCCTCCATCTGGAAGGCTCTCTCTCCAGCTGACTGATAAGAAAGCAGTTGCTGGGGAAAGAAGCCAGGATTCCCTCCGACAGAAACCTTTTATGTCACTTCCCTCTGTGGCTCCTGTGATTCTGTCAGTCTTTCGCGGGCTGCAGATCCTGGGATAGCGAATCACAAGCCCCGATATGAAAACAGAATGCAGAAAACAAATTAGCATTTTGAAAAGAAAAAAGCCTGGCTTTTAATCCTATTAAGATGGTCGCGGGCCTGCTTTTTTATTTATTTATTTATTTATCTATCATTTCTCCCCCTCCCTCTAAAAAACTCTGAAAGAGATACTGATGTTGCCATTAACATAAATGCTGAAATCAGCATTTCCTTTGAAAGAAGTTGTTAATATTTGGAAATGGTCGGGTTTCCAATCCAAGCTTTGATTGTTATTCTATACTAGCCGGCAAGAGCCAAGGTCACAGGGACATTCACCTGCAGACGGAGCTAAATGAATCCACTCGGCCACAATGCATGTATAATTTAACATCCTCCTCTCGAGGACGTCCATGCATCCCTAAAAAAAAAATATTTTATTACAATAACAAATTGGTTTCAAAATCATGCATTATGTATTCTGAAATTAGGTCTGCCAGGGAAACCTGTATATACAAACAGGCACACTCCTGGGCAGGGCTGGAAGAGGACCCAAATGGTGCTGGTGTCAGGATGGGGTTTGAGAAGAATGGTTCATGCCACAAGGAGCCCACGGTCTCTTCCTATCTCAGTCTGCATATTTGGAAGAAAAACAACAAATTGATCATTCACTGTAAACAGCAGTCACGGGGTTTCCTTGTATCGCCCCCCCTCGGTGAGAAAGGCAGAGTGGTGCTGGGCAGAGACTTGTCCTAAAAATAGGCACTTTTCCAAGCTTTACTTAAAAAATAATTATTCCTTGAATATTAAAAGCCGTCTTTTTCCTATGATCTGACACTTCCCGCATATACATTTTACAGGAACTGGACTTTAACAAAGCTGCTTTGAAACATTAAAGATAAAGATATCAAAGCCCTCCTTCCAAATTTGTGTTCAGAAATACACTTGCTCCACCACAAGCTTTCACCACTGAGTTACCCAAAAAAGTTAACATATTCAGGGAAATCTTTAGGATTCCCGTCACAAACGCAACCCCATCTAAGGTTTCCCTGATAGATGCTTGTTTCTGCTTGGAACTTTCATCCGAAGTTAAGTACACATTGATTTAGCATCCTCTTACAGCACGAGTATGGTTTGCACATGCACTATAAGCATGTGTCTCAAGATGCCTGTTTGTGAATAATTAAGATTAAAATGCTTTTCTGATCCCTTTCATATTTTTTTATATTTTAGGTACTTATATCATACTGACCAAAGTTCCATTTCAGCAAATGGCATTAGTAATTTCTAAGAAGGTGAAGGTTCCCAAATAAAGGGCGAGTTTCATGACGTGGAAGCTATTTGGTTTTTAAAAATTTTTGAGAAAGAAATTGAGCTAAGTTTTCTCAAGTTTCCAAAGCTTCTTAGGCATGAGCTTGCTCTCTTTATATTAAAAGAAAGAAATATCTATTTCAATAGGGAATTTGTTTTTCATTAACTTGCAAACTAAACATCATTGGTATGTTTCTATTCGTCTACTAACTTTTGAATAAAACAACAAAATTCCTAAGAGATCCACTCATAGATCTCTTTAAATTAAAATCAGTCTAATTTTTATTATCAGACCAACAACATGATAGGCTTTCTATTTTTAAGGCAATGCCCAGACCTAAAAACTTTAATACCCTGACAAAAGCTTTTAATAAGAACAAATTACAAGTAGAATTTGACACTGCAAACTTTCCTTCTTAAAAAAAATCTGCAAACACTGTATTAAGGAATGATTTCTCAATTCCATTTTGATGTGGTGATATGACTAGATGTATAGTTTTTCTATAGTGGAGTTATAAGGAATAATTTTCTCTAATCTAATCAGTAATATCTGAAAGTGGGAAATGTTAACAGCCTAATTTCTGATTTCTTTTGTATTGTAATTTAGGCTGACACATGAAAGCTTGGCTTTTCAGAAGAACAATTAAGAAATTGTTGATAGAAATTAAATATTACTGGCAATTGAAAATGCATTTATTTCTCGTTTGCTGCATCTAGAAATACCACTCCCTCCTCCCATCAGAGACAATCTAAACTAAAATAGTGTAAGAGTAAAAATGAACTAAAAAGCTTAATCTTTTGTGCAAAACTAAAAGGTGATTTATATAAGTAACAGGCAAATTTCAAGAATATGGAGTTATATGTATTTTTAAATCCTCTAAAAATGCCTTAAGTTGTAATCTGCAGGCTAAATGATTAAACCCTCTCTGGGTTCGTTGGCTGCAAAGCTATATCCTTCGTTTTAGCTGTGGGCTATTTGCAGCTGAATGCAAACTGCTTTTTTATTTGTTATTAAAGGCAGTTCACATCTTATACCACCTTGTGTGTATGGTATGCAGGCTGCTATACACTATTTAAGAAAGTATTAAGATAGAATTAAAAACGGAAAAAAATAAAAAGCCTTAGGTAATAATTACATTTCATTTCCATACACTGCAACAAGCAGTTGTATTGCCACCTTTTCTAATTCTGACATGAAAATGCTATGTCATAATTCACATCTCCTTCTTGGCTGTTGGGACAGAAGCATTTCAAATCGGGTATAAAAAAGTGCCCCAGTAACTACTAGATGTTTGTTTTTATGTTGAATTATAAATACGTAAACTCATGTGTGATAAAGTATATATGCTCACAATCTTAAAAATTAAACCTGTGAAAAAGACTATATAAAATGATAAACAAGAAGCCCAGAAGTTCTAAGGAAGAGTGTCAGAAGTCAAACGCTTTCTGATTCATCTTAAGCAGACGAAGAGTTTTAATATAAGCCTCTCTTAACAGCTACCCAGGCGAGATTTGAGAAGAATAATTCCCTAATGCCACTTAAAGAAAGAAACGTCAGTGGAGAGCATCACATAGGTTTGGAATCTAAATATGCTTTTAAAAAAATGAAATAAAACCTTCTTCCTGAACTGGCAGCTCAGAGAATCCAACAGATGACAGTACAATAAGGTAGACAACATTCTTCAGATGGTTTGGGGGCTGTTTGAGTAAAGGTGTGCCAGGAATTCCAGTTCAGAGTCATGGCCCCGAATTCAGCTGTCTCTGCTTCTGTCCCCAACCTGGCCATCTGCCAGAGAATGTCACACTCTGAAGGATACACTCAGAACAGTCTCCTTCGACTCCCGTCCCTGGCTTCAGAGTGAAAACTCATAGGAGCCTTAAACTTGGGCGCTCTGAGCAGGTCAAAAAGGGAGATAGGGGAGGAACGGGAAGGAGGCATGAAGCTGCCTGAGCCTCCCCTCTCTGTAAGTCTAATGAGGCTTGGGCCACCAAACAATCACAACAATAAAATGCAGTGTGTCCTGGGGTCCCCTCTGAAAGAATAAAACTGGAAGCTTGTCTGTCATGCTGAATGCGAAACCAGAAGCACGCACCGCGGGGTCCGATGCCTTGTGCCTGGCTGTATTCATAGGCCAGGCAGACGGATGCGTGGCCTTTGACAAAGGCAAGAGATGGGCATTTCAAAAATAAAATCATCTCCCAATTACAGAGAACCCTTCCTCCCTGGGATCCCAAAGCACTCTATCAACCTAAATTGGAATCCTGTCTACCGAGCTGCCGTCCACGCAGCCACTCCAGTATAAATTGGATCAAATGCTCTCAGATTAATTCCTGGAAACCTATATTCATCTTTGTATATCTTTATTACAAAACTAGCCACAAGACTGCTCTACAATTTTCATTACCAGAACAGCTTTCGGAGCTGGATTATGCCATGGTTTATCCCTCCGTGACCCCAAACCATCTTGTTAGCCCCATTATTGTATATTCATACAACACACCTGAGCCCAGGATAATAAGAGAGTTATAGGGAATGAGGGGAGGAGGTGCATTTTATTGCATTTTATGCACTGCTATTCTGCAAGGATATTTAACCTGCTGCAGGCACCCAGAGACGCTGGTGCCTCACTGCCAAATTCTGACTTGCACCCTAACACCAAACACCCTCTTGAGCCTCCCCGGTTTGCAGGGAAGACTAGAGAAACTGAGGAGTTCTCTGACTTCCCGGTGACGCTCAGACCTCATTTCTCCCTGGCCGCCCGGGGGAAGGGGACACACGCCCTGCACAAGCAGAAGGTACAGCACAGAGGACCTGGGTCTTTCCCAGAAAAAGAGGAGGATGTTTGCCTGCCAATGGAAAATGACACTTTCCTATGCATAGAATGGAATGTGGGGATGAAGGTGGCCCGTGCTCTTGGTTGTAGCTCTATGGGATTAGAAATGGTTGTTTCCACTTAAATGAGTGACAGGTGTAACTCAGAATGCAGCCTGCCCCTGGCAGGTAGCAAATGAGATCCACTTTAGGGTGACTTAACCATTAGATTATATTTATCTGTATTAATAATAGAGATGTTATAGATAGCTCTAATATTTCTAATTAATATATCACATCTAAATGACTTACTTTTCGCCAGTCTGGTCGTTTGCTCTCCTTCTCTGTCTCTCCCCTATACATACACACATACATACATGCATACATGTTATTTATATATGTGTTATTTAGGTATATATAACATATATAAATATAACACATATAAAATTATATATGATATAATTGTATAATACATGCAAATGCATACACATGTATATATGTATGTGCATACATGTGTGTACATATATATGTATATACTAAATTTTTATGTAGCTTCATATCTCCTCTATCACCAGTTATATTCTTCCCCAGTCAAGCAATACATACAAGATGCTCCGGCCTGCTAGCCTGCCTGCTTCCTCCCTCCTTCCCTCCCTCCTGCCCTTCCCCTTTCTCTCATCTTCTCTCTCTTCCTTCTTTCCATTCTTTTGAAATTAAGCCAGCTTGGTTCTCAAAACAGGAAGAATAACCTAGAAGAATAATCCATTATTCATCAATTCTGGGGAAATTTTAAGACTTTTATTTCTTATCTCTTTCCACTAAAAGTGAGCCTAAAGTGCATGGAGACTGATTTCTTACATGGATGCAAAAAAATATACTCTCATTATTTTATGGATGTGTTTTGGCCCCTCTTTTTAAAAAAGATCACCTCTTTCTTTCTTGCTGCTCAAAGAAATCATGTAAAATGCCATCCAGATAAGAGACTTTGCCGCCCCTTTCCTCCGGGCATGGGGTGCCCTCAGGAAGTGGGCCTGGTGGGTGTGCCCCATCCCAGACTCACCAAATCAAAGCCTACTTGTCAACAAGATCTCAGACCAACTGTATGCACTGTAAAGTCTAGGTTAGGGGGGTTTTAATTATCTACGACTTTAGACCTACTTTAGCCAGGTGAAGACCCGCTCAGTTAAGGTGTGACTGTGTAGAGTCCAATGGTGGCATTGGTGATGGGGGTCCTCGCAGAGGGTGTCCCTTCCTGGGATCCCTCGGCTGGGACCTCTGCAGCAGGTCTCTGTCACCTCTGCTTTCTGCACCTCAGTCTGAGATTCAAGGTTCTCCACCAAGAGACCACCCCTCTAAATGGTGTCGGCTCCTTTATCCCGTCTCACCCTTGTGCCTCCACCAAGCTAATCACCAACCATGCTGATTTCTCGGCCTCCTCACTTGTCTCTCATGACGGTGCCCGCTGTTCTCATTGCTTTCCCATCCACCATCTCCCGAGGAGCCTCTGACGGTCCCCCGGCCCCACGGGGCTTCCCCACCAACCACATCTCCCCAGCACTCTCCTCCGTCCTTGTCTTCTTCCATCTGTACCTGTTTGATTTTCAAGCCGCCATTGCCCACACATCCACACATCATTTCAATGGTCCTCATGCTGTTTTGTGTGCATCATTATTTTTGAAAACAAAGCCATAGCCTTATATAACTTTACTTCTTTCCTGTGTTCCAAGCACTCGTCCTGCCCACCCCATCACACATTATGGGCTCACTAATTTTTATGATCCCTTTTGTGGTACAGGGGAAAGGAGAACAGAACTTCAAAAGGCATCCAGGATTCCAACTAATTTGTCCCGAAAGAAACCTAGGGGAGGTGACATTTTCCCAGAAGTACTTAAAAACCCAGGGTTCATTCTCAGCAGCTGCGTCAGGGGCTGCTGGCGAGGACCTTCGACAGTCTCCTTGCTCTGGGCACATGTTGATTTGTCGTCTGTTTTATTGTTTCTTCTGTATGCTGATTGCTTTTGATTCATTACACAGCATAGAGTCCGTGAGAACAAGTCATTTTTCAAGTTAACAGGTGCACAATGAAATTAGATTAAAGTTTTGTAAATTTGCAGGTGGAAAAAAAAAAAAGGTATCCACCTGGGACCCATAGAGGAGGACTCCAGCAAGAGAAATCGAGAGGGCAATCTGTCGAGAGTCGCCTGGCGTGGGGACGTGGCTACTTCCCACGCACGTGGAAGGGGTTGCAGGGGGCAGACTTGTGCTCTTCCTCCTTCCGTCTCTATTCATGCTGGGCTCCCTCTTGAGCCTCCTCATCTTGCCCTTTCTCTGGACGAGGGCTGGACTCTGGGTCTTGCCACGTCTCACTCATGCCTCGGGGCTCTCGGGTTCAGTGGGCAGAGCACCGGGTGACCCGGGGCCAAGAGAGTCTAGCTCGCTAGAGATGCTGCGTGCCACTCAATTCCTCTAAGCCTTGACCAGTTCAAACTTCAATGATTGCCTTCCTCTCCTGTACCCGGGGTAAAATATGGCAGGCTCCACCATGGGAGATGTGCACACAAAACATATTTTCAGGATGAGTGAAAGCCAAGCCCTTTCTTCTCCCTGATCCATTCCTTTTTGTCTTTCGCTTCTGCCTCTTTCTATTTCTAACTGATGTATTTTTTTTCTACACCACTTCCCTCGATGTGTCTAATTCTTTTCTCCTGAAAACTAGTACATGCCCACTGAAATCCTCACCCGCGCCTACTGGGAAGAAAACACTCCATACTGCTATTTTGTTTTACCTTTGTTAAAACACAATCCCCATTGAAGCAGCAGGGACAGCCAGGCCTCTGTAATCTGTACATACAATTTAATCCTTTAAAGAATCAGCAGGGCCCACATCAATCAAGAGCCTTCATCAACTTGTAAAAACAATATTTTGATTCAATCAGATTCAAAGCCCTGAAATTCCCAGCTAATTAATGCAGGGTCACTCGAGGGCTGTGCAATGGTGGCTGGGACAGTGGTCAAATATTTACCCTTGGCACACACAGGTTTGCATCGCCAAGGACCCGAGCGATGGTCAAGAATAGATAATGTGCCCATGGCTGCAGCAGGCTTCATCTGGCTCAAGTATTTGGATAAATAATTAGTATAAAGGGAGGAAAAGAGGGAGAGGATGCTTCCGCCATCAGAGACCCACATGGAAGTAAAGGCGTGTGAAAGGCGAATGGACAGCGGCCAGCCAATACCTTGCTAAGGATTCGAACATGCCAAATATCCCAAGCAGAGAGGTGCTCTATAGAGAACTTTCTGGAACACTCAGAATAAATGACGGGCTTAAAATTTTATAAGTCTGTCAATCCATGGGAGCGTTTAGTTAGGTCTAGACTCTAATAAATTTGCTTTGGTTTGCACCTGGAGACATGTTCAGACTCCAGACTATTTTGGAAGAAGGAGGGTATAGTTGCATTTGCAAAATCATACTGTATGCCGGGCATGGTGGCGCACGCTTGTAATCCCAGTACTTTGGGAGGCGGAGACCGGAGGATCAGGGTTCGCAGCCAGCCTCAGCTCTCTCGCTCTCTCTCCCTGTCTCTCTCTCTCTCTCTCTCTCTCTCTCTCTCTCTCTCCCTCTCCTTAGTGAGGCCCTCCGCAACTTCATGAGACCCAGTTTCAAAATAAAGTATAAAAAAATAGGGCCGGGGGTGTAGCGCGGAGGTAGAACGCCCCTGCGTTCAATCCCCGGTACCGCAAAAAAAAAAAAAATCATACTGTATGTGCTTATTTCTACATGTGGTTGCTGAATATGTTAATACTTTACACATAGAAACATACATGATTTGCTTATGCAAATGCAGAAAGAGAAAACATCAGGATGCTTCATTCCTGATTAAAGAATAATAATAATTTCGACTTCTTTTCTTAAGTCATGGGAGATAAGTAGGCAATCCAAAAGTAAGTTCATGCAGAAATTGTATCTTAGCACTTTCCTCCTCTTCCTCCTCCTCCTCCTCCTCCTCCTTTTTTTTTTTTTTGGTGTGTGTGTGTGTGTGTGTATGTATGTGTGTGTGTGTGTTACTGGGGATTGAACCCAGGGGCATTCTACCTCTGAGCTACACCCTCAATACTATTTATTTTATTTTTATTTTTGAAATAGGGTCTCATAGCTGGGCGTGGTAGCTCATGCTTATAATCCTAGTACTTGGGAGGCTGAGACAGGAGGATTGCAGGTTCACGGCCAGCCTCAGCTACTTAGTGAGGCCCTCCACAACTTAGTGAAACCCTGTTTCAAAATAAAGGATAAAAAATAGGGCTGGGGCTGTAGCTCGGAGGTAGAATGCCCCTAGGTTCAATCCCCTGTACCACAAAAAAAAAAAAAAGGGAAAGAAATAGGGTCTCACTAAGTTGCTGAGAGCCTTGTTAAATTTCTGAGGCTGGCCACAAACTTGCGATCCTCCTGTATCAGCCTCTCAAGTACTGGGATTACAGGTGTGTGTCACCACCGTCGTGCCCGGCTTCCCTTCCTTCTTCTTTCCTTATTTTTTATTTTTTGGTGGGGGTACTGGAGATTGAACTCAGGGTGTTTTGCCTCTGATTTATACCCCCAGCCCCATTTTATGTTTTATTTTGAAACAGGGGCTCACTAAGTTGCTGAGGGCCTCACTAAGTTGCTGAGGCTGGCCATAAACCTGCAATCCTCCTGTCTGAGCCTCCTAAGTACCAGGATTATAGGTGTGCACCACCACACCTAGCTCTTTCCTTACTTTTAACATTTGCAAAGAATTAAAAATCATATGATATTGGACTAGCTCATTTTGTAAGATGTTTTATTGGGAAAGGGGTGACAGACACTGACCAAGGAGTAAATGGGATCTCTGTGGTATTTCTTATATCTGCAAGTGAACTTATAGTTATCTCAAAGTAAAAAGTTAATTTTAAAAGCTCATGCTATGGGGCTGGGGGTGTAGCTCAGTGGTAGAGTGCTTGCCTAGCATGCATGAGGCCCTGGGTTCAATCCCTAGCCCTGCCAAAAACAAAACAAAAAAAGCTCATGCTATTATCTTTAGGCTTAGAATTGGGCAGGCTTTTCTTATTCTGTTATTTAACCACTTCTGCTCATGTGCCTGCCCCCCAACCCCACCACCTCCCAACCTCTCAAAACATTCTACAAAGAGCAAGCATGCGTGAAGAAACTTCTGACAACAGCATTTCCTTAAGATCGGAGGTAGTGGGCGGGAGGCATATTTCAGCTTTATAGATTCTGTACTTATCTTCAAGGGGGAACATCTAAAAAAACCAAGCTTCTTTAAGAAGAAATTAACTATTTAAATGATGGTCATCCATGGACCTCCTGATATACTCCATGTTCTGATAGTATCTCCCTATAAATTTTAATAATTGTATGAAGATCAGCAAAACTATCTGTGTGGAGGAAATAGGATGGTTACAAACATGTTCCAGGTCAAATATCAAACTACAATGGAATCAGACTACATTGAATTCCTATTCAGACTACAATGGAATTTCAGTGATTCCTGGCAACACAGAAGTCACCCCTTATCTGTGGTTTTTGCCTTCTGTGGTTCCAAAAGCTTGTGGACAACCATGGTCCAGAAATATTAAATGAAAAATTTCAAAAATAAAGAATTAGTTTTAAATTGCTTGTGGCTTTGAATATTGCGATGACCTATCACACTGCCCCACTCTATCCCACCTGGGAAACAAATCATCCCTTTGTGCAGCGTATCCATACTGTATGTGCTACCCATCCATTAGTCACTTACTAGCCATCTGGGTTCTTAGATCAACCATTTGTGATATCGTAGTGCCTGTGTTCAAGTAACCCTTATTTCATTTAATAATGGCCTAAATACAAGAGTAGCAATGCTGGGAATTTTATTATAATATATGTTTATAATTGTTCTGTTTTATTATTAGTCACTTTTGTTCATCTTTTATGGTACCTAAGTTATAAATGAAACTTTCTCATAGGTATGTATGTGTAGGGAGTAACAGTGTGTGGTGTGCAATGGTGGCTGGAACAGCGGCCAAATATTTACCCTTGGCATGCACACACATACTTGCATCAATATATACACACACACACTATGTTCTTCCCTATACATACTTATATATGTAGATGTATGTGTCAGGTAAAAACTCTAGGGTTTGGTACTTTATTCAGCTTTGGGCATCTACGGGCATCTTGGGACATATCCCCAGCAGATATAGGCCCTGAACTTTCCTGTGCCTGAGCTTTCTGATTGACATCAGTCACTGAAGCTAAACTGACTGTTGAACAATCCACATTGATCACTGTGATGGACCAAATGGATGTTGTGGCTTTGCTCAGGCTCAGCATTTCACAAATGTAACAAAGCTTGGATTCATAGGATGCTGCCAAGATTATTTTTTCCCCCAACACTCAAGCTGGTCTACCTGGGGCTACTTGATAAAACATTTGGACTGAATTAAAGAAGCACTTCTGTCAGACAACTGATTTGATTGATTTTTTCCCACTGTATTAACTGGTTATTTTGATTTTCTGTAGACATTTAAAAGACTTACAAAATCATACCCATAGAATTTTTGTGAAAAAAAAGCCCTTAGAAATCATGTAGTTCAGGGTTTTCCCTAAGTTTCAAGGTATTAAATGGGAAGAATCAAGGGGAAGGGTATTTACATTAAATATATTTGGGAAATACTGAGCCAAAGAGGTTCAATTATTTGATTGCTTCCTTGTTTGCTACAGAAGTTCTCAAAGGCTTTAAAATGCTAATGTGCATTATGTTTCTAAAAGAGGGGAATATAACATAATAGGTTCACCCAATATATTCAAGGCAGAATCCTTCCCCCCTCCTTCCCTAGATCAGAATTAACAAGCTTGGAAAGACTATGATGTAGTACAAACTTTATAGATAGGGAAACAAATATTCAAAGAAATGGTTGGTTGAAAATACTTTCTCTTATATGAAATCAGAACTAGAACCTGGGCATTTAAATTTCCACTCCTGTCCTTTGAACTGAACCAAAATCATTTATCCTAATTTTTATTTTGAAAGTTTTGAAACATATTCAAAAGAAGAGAAAATAGACAACTTCTACGTTCCCAGTATTCTGATTCTGTAATTCTCTAGATTTCGCTTTACCTTTTTCTATTATATATAATATTTTATTAAAAAATATACACATATATACAACATATGAAATATTTTCCTTGGACAATGTATAAAAAAACTTACATGTTACAAACTAAATTAAAACATCCTTTCTCTAGAATTATTTAGTATTAATTATATCATTTTTTATCTTAAAATAGTGACATTCCAATTTTATAATTTCTTCCCTATGCGTTATTTGAAATTCATCTGTATAAGTCTGGCATGGTGGCACACGCTTGTAATCCCAGTATTTGGGAGGTTGAAACAGGAGGATTGCAGGCTCAAGGGCAGATTCAGCAATTTAGTGAAATTCTCAGCAACCTAGCAAGACCTTGTTTCAAAATAAAAAAATAAAATAGGTCTGGGGGTGTAGTGTGGAGGTAGAATGTCCCTGGGTTCAATCCCCAGTCCCTACCCCCCAAAAAGGAAATTCATCTATATAAAAGAACTTTCTTCCATTAACTGGAAGAAATGTGGAAATACAATGCATGGAAGAAAGACAGGATAAATGCTTATTTATTTCTTACCTCTTAGTTGCCGATTTTTAGAGTAAGGAGTTAATGTAATGTATTCCATTAGTGGTTGGAGTGTCAATTTGGGATTCCTTTCTCTCCCTAATTCATTCTCTCTCTCTTATTTGCATGTCATTGTATTCAATGTATTGCAATGAATTCTATTCCTTATTCTTTTTGTTGTTTCCAGGGTCCAATTTATTGCCAATGGAAGCCTACACATGTTGGTTTTGTGTCCTTTTGACATAATCCATTAGTCTTTGATAGCTTCTTTACTTTCTGGCACAATAAACTAGTTTGGTATTTTTTTTTTTTACCTTATATATTTCCTGCCCTTTCCAAAGGGTTGGAACCAGCCAGTGGATTTCAATGACCAGGTAGAGACAGTGAGTAAGATCAGGTGTCCTGTGTCCTATGGAGCTAAAATAGCCCTCATATAATTTGGGATCCTCCAAGTGCTTATCCTCAGTGACAGTCAGGCTAGAAAGAAGTTTCAGTATCCTCCTTCAGGAAGATAATAAAATTTATCTATACCTGGGATTTGAATAGGAGTAAAGTATTACTCATGCAAGGAAGTCCGAATCCCAGAAGTTAATGTACTATAACATCCGTCTAGGCAGGCATACTCCAATCCTGTCCACAAATTTCCCACAAAAGATTAGCTCACAATCAAAATTTATAAAACATTTCACAAAAAAATGTATCTCAAGGAAAAATCTTCAAATCTCATCAAACAGAATATTCAGACCCCCTAGGACTTCTAATATGGTCGATTCTTACAGAGACTATAACATGAATTGAAAAAAATTATTAAAGTCATAAAGGAAGGCTCTAAAGCATAGGAAAGGAATAATTCATTACAGAAAATGAATGGGCAGTGGAAATACATTAAATATTTTAAAATTTGAAAAAAATTAACTTTGACACGGAAATCTTAAAAACTCAAAGAGGCTAAAGGGTAGGTTGGCAATAGATGAAGATAGAATTAGTGGACTGGAAGAAACAGCTGAAGAACCTATTGAGAGTGTGGTATTGAGAGTGTGGTATAAGAGACAGAAATATAAAAATGCAAAAAGTGGTTATGTGAACTAATATTTAGAGGGAGGAGATTAACATGCATCTAATTGAAGTCCCAGGAATAAAAAGAGGAAGGAAGGAGAAAAGGAAGAAAGGGGGTAGGGTGAGGAAGAGGGAGAGAGTAAGAAAATATAAGCAGGGAAAAGGATATATTTCAAATAGTAATAAGTAATGAAAATCAGATTCAAAGAACCTAATAAATCCCAAGCAGAAAAAAATGAGAGTAAACCTATATTTAGTCACATCATAGAAAAATTTCAAATAGTAAAAACAAAATTTCTTCAAGCACATAGTTTACCTTGAGAGGAGTAACATATTGACAGCTGACTGCTGATCATCAATGACAAGAGTGAGAAACCCACAGCATGAAATCATCAATAATCTTTAGATATGGAAATGTTACTGTGGCTGTATTTTATGAAGTATTCCTTAGCTGCAACAGACAAAATTAGACAGCTGCAAGTGAAAACATATGTATGAATATTTGTTTAAATGATCTGTGAGGGAGGGTAGTGGGAGGGGTACGGAGGAAATAAGATATTATGAACTGATAGTTGTTAAAGCTGGTTTTAGATTAAGATTTGCTATTCTATTTCTTGTACTTTTATGTACAGGTGACATTTTCCTAAATAAAATGTAAAAAAATTATAAAGTCACATTCCATTATCATTGAGAAATATATGCTAAAATATTTGTGGAGCAAATGACATGCTGACTGGGATCATGTCCTGAAAATTGTTTGAGGGCAGAGAAAAAAGTAGGCAGGGGTATAGAGGAAACAGAAATTGGTGCTGGGAACATTGGCTTTCCATGTGTCTAGGGATGAAACTGGACCCTGTTCTCAGACCATAACAATTACTAACAACGAAAGGAGAACAACAACAAACCAAAGAAGAACCTTATTGTTGGAAGCAAAAGTGTATTTCCTAACTATTTCACAGCTCACAAAGAAGCCATGTTGAAAATCAGAAAATATTTAGAAATGATAAAACATTATAAACCAATATTTGCAGAATGCTTATGTGTATACCAAAATTCTGAGGATGCAGAATTGCCAAAAGAAACATTTATAACCTTAAATATGTATATTAGTTAAAAGAAAGGTTGAAAATTGAGGAGCTAAATATATAACTTGGGCAATTAAAATAAGGAAGTTTGAAATGAAAGGTGCCCAGAAAGCTATGAAATTTCCCAAGATTTCAGGGAGGATGTCCACAAAGTGGGTGCATTCACTTCCTAGAGCTCCCATAACAAATAACCACAAACTTGGTGGCTTAAAATAAGAGAAGTTTAGTTTCACATGGTTCTGGAGACCAGAAGTCTAAAGTCAACATATTGGTAACATTGGTTCTTTCCGGAGGTGTTGAAGGAGAATCTCTTCCATGTCTCCCCTTGTCTTCCTCTGGCTCAGAAATAAGTTCACACTCATTGATTCCTGGGGTGATATCTTGAACATATCTTTTGGGGACCATAATTTCATCCATTACAGTGGGTTTAAAGAGGAAATTAATATGAGGGATAAAACTATTTTCTGCTTTTATTATATAGATCCCAGTTCATTCAAGAAATGAATAAGAGCTGTAAGTATTGCGAGGATATAAAAGACAGAGGGTCATTTGCTGCAGATGATGGAGCCATCTGGAGTAGAAAAGCATACAGAACGAGAAATACACTCTTAGAACTAATACAAATGTTTGACACTTTTGCTACATATAAGATCAACTCACAAAAATCAATGGCATTTCTCTACCAACGATAACAACCTAGAAAATAGAACAGAAAACAAGATGCCATTCATGGTAACACCCAGAACTAAAAGTGTCAAGTAATGAACCTAACACAAAGGGCACAAGAAGAAATTGTTAAAAATTATTAAAGAATGCAAAGTAGATCTAGATAAGAAAGATGTAATCTATTCATGGATGTAACAATTTAGTATTGTGACTGTATGAACTGTCCCAAAATCAGTCCACAAATTTCCTCTAATTTTGAACAAAAGTATACCAGAATCTTTTAAGGATATCAACAAAATTGGACTTAAATTTATATAAAAGTATAAAGTGAACAAAAACATGGGAGTTAGCCAGGTGTGGTGGCACACGCTTGTAATCCCAATACTTGGGAGGCTGAGACAGGAGGATCGCAGGTTTGTAGCCAGCCTCAGCAACTTGTGAGACCCTCCACAACTTAGTGAGACCCTGTTTCAAAATAAAGAATAAAATAGGGCTGGGGATGTAGCTCAGAGGTAGAATGCCCCTGAGTTCAATTCCCAGCACCACACACACACACACACACACACACACACACACACACATACACACACACACACACACACACACACACACATACACACACACAAAAAAAACATGGGAGACATGGGAGTTGTTCTATATACACCAAGATATAACAAAAGACATACATGCTATAGGAAGGGAACCCATGTGGTATGTTACCAGAACAGACAAATGGACTGCTGAAACAGGTGCATTATTTATTAAATGATTTGAAGACATTCATTCTCTGGATGGAGAAAAATCTGGTGGGTCCCTATGTCATATCACATCCTAAAGTGACTTCTAGGGGGACAAAGAAGCATGGAAGGTCAAAGCATAAGTTCAAAGAAAAAGAATGAGAAAAAACAATTATGATGTCAGAAAGAGGTAAGGAAAAGAACTAAAGAACTACCGATGGAGCTGACATCAAAATCATGGATTTTTAAGAAATGCAAGCTATTTGCCACATCTAGAACCATCCCAGCTTCAATATGAAGAATACACAATGAACAATGCTACGTGAGGATAACAGAAAACTAGTCAGGAAAAAATGGACAAAGGATTGAATAGACAATTCAAGGAGGGGGAAATCTCTATATAAATATGTGAAGATATAATCTTACTAGCAATAGGTGAAATATACTTTAAAACAACAGAGAGATACCCTTTACATATGCCCTATTAGCAAATGTTAGCAAGTGAAATAATGCCAAGCGTTGGCAAAGATAGGCGCCCTCACACACGGTAGGTGGGAGCATTGAATGGGAAAATAACTATTGAAGCATCTGGAAGCATTTGACACTAAACGGCCTTGAAAGATACACATATGACTTGGCAGTTCCATTTCTTGAAAATACCCCAGAGAAGTCCCTGCACCGCTCTGCAAGGGCACATGCATGAGGATGCTCATCTCGGGGTTGTTGCACAAGCAAGAGATGTTAGTGAGGATGCTTTCCCTGTAAGGAACGAGCTCATCATCTCCCAGTTCCAACACATGAATGTGTGTCCCTCTGTGCCCCTCTTTCTGTCAACTTCACCATCATTCCCGTTACCCAGGCTGGAGCTTGCTCACCTGCCCGCTAATCATCTTATTTATTTCTGCCTCCACTCCCCTCTCTGGGTCAGCACTTCCTGTGGGCTGGATAACGCCTTCCATCGTCCTCCAGCAAAGAGCACCAAAGACCACTTAGAAGCCAAATCCAAGAACAACTTTCAGTCCTTGCCTTGATCTCTCTGACACCTTCAGCAAAAGAATGGACAACTCCCTTTCTGAAACATCGTCCACCCCTGGATTCCATGTCTGCCTTCTTTCCTGGTTTTCATCTCACTGGCCACACCCCTCGCTCCCTCTTGCCTGCCTATTCTTTTGGGGATTTGGCCACGACCCTTTCTATTTTGATTCCATTCACACTCCCTGGGTGATACCATCTAGTTTCCTGATATTGATTACCACTAATACGCTGATGGCCTTGACACTTATCTGAGCCTGCCTATCTTGATGGATATCTGAATTTATCTCTCTTTACTGGATATCTCTTCCTAAACATTTCCCAAGAGCCTCCAACTCAAACTGACTTCACCATCTTCCCCCAAGCCCAACCCTCCCCCACCAGTCTCTGACTCACTGAACTGTGCACCTGTCACCTTCTCCTCCTCCTCCTCCTCCTTCTCCTCCTCCT
>PVJS01004975.1:0-66462 GCA_004027185.1 Glis glis | reverse complement strand
TGGGAGGTGTTGGTGAGATGGAGGGACACTGGTTGGGTGGATGTGTGTTGATGGGGTGGAGGGAATGCTGCTTAGATGGAAGGTTTTGGTTGGAGGAAGGGCACTGGTTGGGTGGACGGGTGTTGATCAGATGGGGGAGTGTTGGTGAGATGGAGGGACACTGGTTGGGTGGATGACTTGATGGAAGGTCTTGGTTGGAAGAAGGACACTAGTTGGGTGGACGGGTATTGATCATTTGGGGGAGTGTTGGTGAGATGGAGAGACATTGGTTGGGTGGATGCATGTTGCTCGGATGGAGGGAGTTTTACTTGACAGAAGGTGCTGGTGGGATGGAGGAACCTGGCAGCAGGGGGACCTGGGCATACCTCAATGGCCTGGGTATACTGCTCCAGTCGCTCATCAATCTTGGAGACGGGAAGGGCTGGCTGGGACTTCTTTACACTGTTACTGGATGGTAGAAAAACTGTTGAGCCTCCTATCTCTACACCAGGGTCTTCCCAGTTCTCCTGAGCCTGCCCAGACCCTCCAGGTCCCAGATCTCCATTCCCCCAGCCACTCTCTTCACCCTTCTTGGAAGATCCTGGAGTGCAGACAGACATACCTCTTCTTTATGGAGCGGTTCAGGGACTCGGTCCTGTCTGTGAGCTGTGGAGGATGAACAGAGGTGTAGGCCCATGCTCTATCCCCCAAAGATCCCACCCATCAATCAAGCCACCTGCTTTCAAGTCGCAAGGATTTACTGAGTGCTGGCTGTGGGGGTAGGGGGCAGAGAACACGGGGGCCTGACTCTGGGTCAGGAAGAGGCAACTTTGAGCTTGACCTACCTTGGTGGTGGGGCTCAGGGGAGGCGAGCTGGGTTCCAGGGTCCCCTCCAAGACCAAGGGGCTGGGAATCCTGGGCTGCTGACATTCCTGGTGCTACAGATAGAAAGCCAGAGGCCCAGGTGAGGCCTTCTTGCAGCCCTTCTGCCCTGCCCAAGGCCTGCGGGAACTTTCCCCTTCCCAGGCCTCAGATCCTGTCTGGCCCTGAGGCATTCCAGTCCTGAAATTCTTGGCAGCAGGAGTATGTGTCCTGGTCATGTAGTAGGAACTTGCCCAGAGGGTCACCCAGCCCCACCACCCTCTGAGAATGTGGGCCTGGAAGAGCTGCGGGTTCTGGGACAGGGGAGCGGCTCCCTCTGGGCTGGACATGAGGCCCAGGGGCAGGAGGGTGGAGAGAGCCCGCACCTTCTGCTCTGCCTCCCCTGGGTCCGGCCCCTCCCGGCTCAGGCACAGTTCCTCCAGGCGTTCTGCTTGGCGTAGCTGGTCCCCATCCTCGTCACAAGCATGCGGGCAGGACCTGGGGGTAGGAAGGGAGGCAAAGCCCACAGAGAGCCATTTGACTGCTTGCTTCCAGTCCCCTCCCAGTTCTAAGCCTCAGTTTCTCCATCTGCAAAATGGGGGCGGTCAGATGAGTTGAGTGCTAAGGGCTTCTGAGGCCCCAGCTTCTAGGGGAAAGGAGGCCCAGTGACCTCAGAGCCAGCCCCATCTCCTGGGGATGGAGGAGCCTCTGTGTTGAGGCCCAAGGCCCATTAGAGAAGGGCAGCCCAGCCTGGTCCCCTGTGCAGGGCCACCCAGGCGCTGAGGCTGGACCCTCCCCGCAGCCCCCTCTGGCGAGGTCAGCCTCTCCCGGTTAGTCTGCCCTGCTCTGTGTGTGGGCAGTGGGTCGGTGGAGCAGGATATTGAGGGGAGGGAGGTGGGAGTCCGGGGGTGTTTGGGGGGACTGGGTCGGCTGGTGGACCAGGCTAGGAGAGGGGCTGCGGGGGAGGTGTGGCGCCAACTGGCAACCGCGAAGCTCTGCACAGAGCGGGACTGAACCTGGAGAAGAAGATGGTAAATTCTCTCATTTTCCATGATTTCAGGCCCTCGGTGTGCGCGCCAGCCAAGACCCAGACCCACCCGCCCAAGGTGGGCCAGGGTCCGGGCCAGCGGCAGCCACACAGAGGGGCCATTCAGGAGCTGGCGGGTCTGTGGCCAGGCAGGTGCGGGGGTGGGGTGGAGGCTGCAGGAGCCCGGCGCTCCACAGAAGAGTCAAAGTGCCCCCTACTGTTGAGTGGAGGAAGGAAGCAAGCCAGCCAGCGGGCTGTGCGGCCCTATCTCAGAGGCTGAGTGTGCAGGGTACCCAAGGGTACCCAGGGGTGTGTGTGAGGGGGGAACTGAGGCTGGTATTGGGCAAGCCAGGACCAGATCCTGATGGGCAGGCGGCTCTCAGGGTGCAGGAGCCTGGCTGTAAGGTAGAAAGGGGGAGGTCAGGACACAGGAGCTGGCTGAGCCTGTGCTCAGCCTGGCTGGCCCTGGGGCCTCAGAGGGGCCCAGATCGGGGAGCGTGAACAGCCCAGCCACAGCTCCAGCTCACTCGAGGCAGTGGGGGCCCTGACCCCCCAAGATTGGAGCTTCTGAGCAGGGCCGGGGACCCACACTGCCCAGGCCTGATGGGGCAGGTCCTACCTGCCTTGCACAGGGCCCTGGGTTCCTAAGAGCAGATCAGACCCTGAGCGGAGGAAGGACAAGGTGGGGCTGTGGGAGCAGCCCCCATCCCCGGGCCCCAGGGCTGCCTCGGGCCCCCACCGCCTCAATTCAGACAGCACACACGTCCAAACATCTGGAAAGCGTGTCCCCCCACCCCCGGGCTGGCTCGCAGGCGCACATCTGGAAATACCTGCTCCCCTTCGTGGGAATGGAGATCAGCCAGCCCCCAGGGAGGGAGGGGCGGCCACGGGCTGCAAAGCCTGCATTACGTAAGTGGGCTGCAGATGTGTGCTGATGTGGCAACCCCCCCCCCGGCCGGCCGCAGCTGGTCTGGATGGGGCCCAGGGGCCCTGGGGAGCCCAGGAATGAAATTTCCTCACCGCCCCCTCCCCGCAGCCCCCTCCCCGCCGCCCTGCTGTCTAGCTCCCTTCCTCCCTTCTCCCCTTTCACAGCCAGGGGCATTTGGGGGAGCTGGTTGAGAGGGGGGACTGGAGGCCACAGCTTAGGTGCAGGTTGGGGGCTCAGGGAGGGCAGAACTTTGCTTGGCACCCCCACCTCCAGGCCTCGAATCCCACTTGCCTGTCTTCCGCCTGCTCCCCCTCTGGACTCTCATCCAGAGAGGGCTGGCCGCCATCTGAGGTCCCCTCGGCTTCCCAGTGCGGTGGCCGCCGATCTGGCTTCTGGGACCAGTCACCGAAACCCTCGTCCTCATCCAGTTCAGGGGCATCTAAGGGCTTCGGTCCGAGGCTGGAGAGCAGTGGAGGGGTTAGGGCTAGGCCCCCACGCTCTGCCTCTCCCCTCAGACCCTGGGCTCCCATGCCTAGGCAGCCTGCCCCTGTGGTCAGCAGCCCTGGGGCAGGGCCATGTCTCCACTGTCAATCTGGGGCTCCCTAGGAGCAGGACTAGGCCTCCCCTTTCAGTCTGGGGCACCCCGAGAGGAGGGCCAGGCCTCCTCCTTCAGTCTAGGGCTCCCCCAGGGCAAGATTGAACCTCCCCCTTCAGTCAAGGGCTCCCCAAGAACAGGACCAAGCCTCCCCCTTCAGTCGAGGGCTCCCCCAGGGCAGGACCAAGCCTCCCCCTTCAGTCTAGGGCTCCCCAAGGGCAGGACAAAGCCTCCCCCTTCAGTTGAGGGCTCCCCCAGAGCAGGACCAAGCCTCCCCCATCAGTCTAGGGCTCCCTCAGGGCAGGACCAAGCCTCCCCCATCAGTCTAGGGCTGCCCCAGGGCAGGACCAAGCCTCCCCCTTCAGTCTAGGGCTCCCTGAGGGCAGGGCTGAGCCTCCCCATTCAGTCTGGAATTCCCCAAGAGGAGGACTGAGCCTCCCCCATCATTCTGGAGCTCCCCCAGAACAGGGCTGAGCCTCCCCCTTCAGTATAGAGCTCCCCAAGATCACGGCTGATCCTCCCCCTTCAATCTGGGGTTCCCCAAGAATATGGCTAGCCTCCCCCTTCAGTCTGGGGCTCCCCAAGAGCTGGGCTGAGCCTCCCCTTCCAGTCTGGGGTTCCCCAAGAGCAGGGATGAGCCCCCCTTCAGTCTGGGACTCCCCAAGAATATGGCTGAGCCTCCCCCTTCAGTCTGGGGTTCCCTGAGAGCAGGACTTAGCCTCCCCCTTCAGTCTGGGGTTCCCTGAGAGCAGGATTATCTCTCCCTTCAGTCTGGGTCTCCCCAAGAGCAGGGCTGAGTTTCCCCTTCAATCTGGGGGTCCCCAAGAGCATGGCTGAACCTCACCCTTCAGTCTGGGGTTCCCTGAGAACAGGGATGAGCCCCCCTTCATTCTGGGGTTCCCCAAGAGCAGGGCTGAGCCTCCCCCTTCAGTCTGGGGCTCCCCAAGAGCATGGCTGAGCCTCCCCCTTCAGTCTGGGGCTCCCCAAGAGCAGGGCTGAGCCTCCCCTTCAGTCTGGGGCTTCCCAAGAATACGGCTGAGCCTTCCCTTCAGTCTGGGGTTCCCTGAGAGCAGGGCTGAGTCTCTCCCTTCAGTCTGGGGTTCCCTGAGAGCAGGGCTGAGCTTCCCCCTTCAGTCTGGGGCTTCCCAAGGATATGGATGAGCCTCTCCCTTCAGTCTGGGGCTCCCCAAGAATATGGCTGAGCCTTCCCTTCAGTCTGGGGTTCCCTGAGAGCAGGGCTGAGTCTTTCCCTTCAGTCTGGGGTTCCCTGAGAGCAGGGCTGCACCTCCCCCTTCAGTCTGGGGTTCCCCAAGAGTATGGCTGAGCCTCCTGGGGCTCCCTAAGAGCATGGCTGATCCTCTCCCTTCAATATGGGGCTCCCCAAGAACATGACTGATCCTCCTCCTTTAGTCTAGGGTTCCATGAGAGCAGGACTGAGCCTCCTCCTTCAGTCTGGGGTTCCATGAGAGCAGGACTGAGCCTCCCCCTTCAGTCTGGAGCTCCCCAAGAGCATGGCTCAGCCTCCGCCTTCAGTCTGGGGCTCCCCAAGAACATGGCTGAGCCTCCCCCTTCAATCTGGGGTTCCATGAGAGCTTGGCTGAGCCTCCCCCTTCAGTCTGGGGTTCCCCAAGAGCATGGCTGAACCTCACCCTTCAGTCTGGGGCTCCCCAAGAGCATGGCTGAGCCTCACCCTTCAATCTGGGGTTCCATGAGAGCCTGGCTGAGTCTCCCCCTTTAGTCTGGGGTTCTCTGAGAGCAGGGCTGAGCCTTCCCCTTCATTCTGGGGTTCCTGAGGGCAAGAATGGGCTTCTTACTTTAATCTGGGCCTCCCCACGGGCAGAGCTGAGCCTCCTCTCCAGTCTGGGGCTCCCTGAGAGCAAGGATGAGCCTCTCTCTTCAGTGTAAGGAAGGCTGCCCTGGACCCCAGGCTCCTTTGCCGAGCCAGGTCCTCCAGACCTTCCTGAACAGCAGGGTGGTCTACCCAGGAGCAGGGGCAGGGGGCTAGGAAGGGCTCCCAGGCCCTGGGGTGACCGAGGACCTGGCCGAGGGGCCGTGACCGCTGCAGCACCCCACCCCTCCCCATGCTGCTGACTCCAAGAAAATGGAACAAAACAGGGCCAGGAGGAAGGGGAGCATTATTGGAAAAACAGCCCAACCCAGCCGCGGAGGCCTCCTGGGCCCGGGGAGGAAAGGAGCCGGCCCGTGGCCGCCAACTTGGACGTGGCCTCCGTGAGTCACCGGCAGCAGGGAGCTTGGGCGGGGGGCTCGGGGGCCAGGGCCTCAAGGCTGGGGTCAGCATGGGTCCAAGCGAGGGCTGGGGCCGGGCAGGGTGTCCAGAGCCTGGCCCGAGGCAGCCTCTGTGATTCTGTGGACCCTCCACACAGGACTGAAGACCACCCTTTCCCCAAGACTCTGCTCTGCTCTGGGTTGGGCCCCTCCTGGGAGTCATCTTGCACTGGGACCCCAAGCCCAGGGCCTGACCCCCACTATCTCCCTCCCTCTGCCCAGGCCCCCAGCCATAGGAAACAGGGGTCCAGGGCCCAGGTGGCTTACAGTGCCTGCTGCTCTGCCGGCTCTGGGGAATGGCCACCTTCATCTTGGTCCTGAGCCCGCAGCCGTTGGTCTCGCTCCCGCCGGCGCCGCTCACGGGCTGCTTCCTCTCCATCTTCCACACCCCACTGAGTGGTGAGCCTGGAGGCACAGAGAGGGACAGTCATGCCATGGCTGAGACAGGGTGCCACACGTGAGCCGTGCCACTGGCCAGCCAGGGCCAGCCCCTGGACCCGCTCTCCCGTCCTCAGTTTACCCATCCTTAAAGTATGGTCATGCAAAGCAGTCATGAAGGGGCCCCTGAGCCAGGTGAGGCCCCAGGGCCCTGTGCAACAGGCACCACGTACTGTCTTAGGGATGGAGGGGCCTCCAGGTCCAGGCACACCTGAAGAAATCCAAGGTGGGACTTGAGACAGTCTATCTGTGTCCGCCAGCCAGCCTCCCTGGACCTATCTAGAGCAGTGTGGCCTGGGCTCCAGGCAGGGCCCAGGAGAAGTCAGGAAGAGGTGGCTGGGGGTCCACACAGAGTGCTCGTCATGGCCACCTGAGGCCACGCAGCCTCAGCCAGGGCACTGCCAGATGACTGGCCAGGTGCCCACCCCACCTGACCAGGTACTCCTTCCCGCACCTCAGAAGTGCTGTGTCGGGAGAAGGTGGCCCCACACTGCGGACACTCCTGTCCCACCTCTATTCTCTTCCCATTTCTACCTAGCATTTGCCCAGCCCATAGCTAGGGGGCTCTGCAGGGCGCCACCCTCAGCTCAGAGCCCCTTGTGGAGCCTCTCTGGACAGTTTCAAAGGTGGCGAAACTGAGGCAAGACAGAGCTGTTGCCCTCAGAGTGCCCTGATACCCAGGCCTCTCAGAGTCCCTCACCACAGCTAGGAGACAGAGGAAGACACAGGTGGGCCTGGGCCTGGGGATCTGGAGACCCGGCTCAACGGATCTCGGGCCGTTGGTGTCCGGCAAGCACCGCAGGCTTTGGTTGTCACCTGGAGCCAAGAGGGGGAGTTCAGGGTCTCTGCTTGGACAGGGCTTGTGACCCTAGGCCCAGGGTAGAACCCAGGTGAGGGGTTCCTTGCTGGGGTCTCGGTCCTTCCCGGCCAGTGTCCGCCGCATGACCCCACAGCCCGCTCCCCTCTGGGCCCCAGTCCCCTGGCCAGGCGGCCCTGCCAGCACATGATCTAATCTCCCCAGGTCTCCCCTAAGCCTGTCAGACAAAAGCCAGGCCTCTCCTCAGCCTCCAGCAACCCCCACCCCCGCCCAGCCACGTACCGACTGCTCATGCCTCGAGGGGCCTTCAACTCCCAGCCCGAGGAAGCCCTTAATTCCCTACACCTGGCTCCCATCACCGGCAGATGAGGCCCGGTCTGGCTCTGCATCCTTAGCAGGCTGGGGCTGCTGGGTCATGCTGTACCTGGGGAGGTGGCGCTCCCGCACTTGGGGCTGTTGGCTCCAGGTCCCTCCCCTGTACCCATGCACCCCAGCAGCCTCCCCACCGGACAGTTAAGGCAGGGCAGGTATGGGCAGCCCCTGGGAGAGCCCACGCAGGGTGGCCGGTCCCTTCTGCAGCTCTGCGTGTGCACTGGCTGGGTGTACAAGCGTCTAAGTCTGCACACATATGCACAGGCTCTTGCGTCTGTGTGCCAGGTGGGCATGTAGACCTAAGGCACAGGCCTGAGCCTTGGCACCTCCTTGGGGCTGGCCCCGTGGTCTCCCCTGTGGCAGCTCTTGCTGAATGGGGCTAGGGTCTCATGCCTGTTCTTCAACCTGGACCCCTGCACCAAGCCCTGGGGAGCCTGGGAGCACAAAGATGTGCAAGTACCCTTGGCTCCCCGGGCAGCGAATCCAGGCCGTGAAGGCGCGCAAGCACGTGAAGATGCGTGTGGCTCCCACGGGGCAGGGTGGTCACGCACACACACGTGCACGCATACACAGTGTCTCGAGCATGTCTGGGCAAGGGCGGTGAAGCCCAAGGTGTGTTTCCTGGGAAAAGCATCACTGTGGAGCCAGAAGCCCCACAGAGGCTCACCCCACTTACCCTCTTAGGGGCTTAGGGGATGGTGTGGGTCTAGGGCAGGGGTCTCCCAGCGTCTCCCTGCACTGGCCCCAGCTCCTGACCCGGCCGCCAAGGACAGGGAGGCCTGTGGGCCCCTTTCCCTGCCTCCTCCCTTCCCGCCTGCCCCAGGATATGAGTAATGCGGCCCCCTCCCCATGACCTCACCCCCTCACTATTCCACAGCTGGGCTCCGTTCTGGGAACTGAAAGGGGCCCACTCTCCTGGGGTGGGGTGGGGGCCTCTGGCCTGGGAAAGGCGCCCCCCGGCCAGCGGCCCGGGACCCTTGGCAGGCTCTGCAGAGCTGTCAGGACTCTGGCGAGGCCGCCCCGCCCGTGGCCCGGCCCGCAGCACAGCTGCAAGGGATTTGGTGTTCCCGTACAGAACTCAATCAGCCATTTCCTGCGTCTGTTCTGGCTCTGAGGCCCAGGGCTCAGCCCGAGGGGCCCAGAGTGGGGCCCTGTTCCCCACGTCCACACGTTCCAAGGTTCAGCACGGAGCCGGGTCCACACCCAGGTACGCCAGCGTGTACAGACCCCAGGCCCGCGCCCCATTCTGAGCAGGGGCGGGGGGGCCTCGGGGTCACCCCTGGGGCCATACCCACTGCCTGCGGCCCCCAGCTTGGAATACCAGCCCCTCTTTTCTTTCCCCTGCAGCCCCCCGTCCCCACCTAGAGTCCAGCACGGCCCATCCTGGGCCTGAGCCTCCCAGCCACCCACTCCCTTCATCCTCCCATGGATAGTTCCAGAAGGCCTCTGTGCCTGTCCCAACTCTGCCCCCTGCAGGCTGCTCCTGTGACTGCCCCATCCAGTTATCTCCAGCCCAAAGGTCAGCACATAACTCTGGTCCAGTCTTGGGGGGCCTCAGGGTTCGACTGGGGTGCTCGACCAACACAAGGGTCCAGAAAAGGTCCAGGGGCACCTTCTCTCCTTCAGTCAGCGGGGACCCTCCCAACCTGTGCCCTCCAACCACGGGGCTGGAGGTGGCGAGGAGGCCTGGCTGGCAGCTGGCCAGTGGCCCCCCAGGAGCAGGTGGCCTGGGGCTCCCTGACACCACCAGGGTCTCGAACACTGTCTGCCAGGGTGGACGCTGTCAGGGTGGGAGAAGGGACAGAGCGCGGAGGGGAACGAACCCACATGAGCCTCCTGGGTATTGCTGGGGGGGGGCAGCAAGTGCAGAGACAGGCCTGTCCCGGGAGGCCAGGGAGAGGGTGCACCTGCGCCCCAGAACTTGGGGCCCCCTTGGTTGTTTCACACAGGGTCCTGTCCCGGGGAGGGGGCGGGTGTGGCGCTGTGGCTGTCACTCATCCCTAGAAAGGCCACCGGGACAGCTGTGCTAGGTGAGCCAGGCGCGCAGACAGCCCCGAGCCAGCAGGTGGGAGGTGGGTGGGGCTGGGGTGAGGGCCGGGAACCTGCCCCCCAGCCTGGCGCTGGTCCAGCCCACCCTCTGGGCCGGGCCCTCCCCTCCTCACTTTCCCAGGTGTGTCCTGCTGGGCATGCAGAGACTAGAGGTGAGCCCTTTCCTGCTGTCACGGGTCAGCGAGTGAGGGGAACACCCCACTAGCTCCACTGCCCAGTGAAGCCATGAAGAGTGGTCTGTCAGGGGAGAGAGGCCCTTGAACTTGGGGCTGAAAGAGGAGCCAGGGTCCTCCGGCCAGAGAGAGGGCGAGGGCAAAGTGCAGAGCCTGCAGCCCTCAAGGGTGGCCGTGGTTGGCAGGCATGGATGCCACCAGATTCACGCTGTTAGGAAGCCCTGGCTGTGTGTGTGGGGGCCGAGGGGGTGGGCACAGAGGAAAGATCGAGTGAGAGGTGTTGGGAGAGCTTTGCTGGAAATAGGGACAGGGTCTCAGCACTGCCCTGGTGTCCACCCCTGTGAGAAGCAGACCCTGGAGAGCTGGGTGTGGGAGATGCTGAGCCAAGCCTGGGGCACAGCGTGGGGTGTGTGGGGACACTCGAGAGACGGGAGACCTCCCTAGCCCTGGGGCAGGCCTGAGCAGGCTGGGGTGGCCGGAGGAGCTGAGCTGGAGAGCCCAGGAAGATCTGAGGCCTCTGCCCTCCTGGCCCAGGTGTGGCTCTTTGGGGTGCCACCAGGCCAGATGCACATCCACCATGCGTGGCACGCGCGTCCAGGCAGGAGGGCGCACACAGGGGTTAGAAGCAGGGACTCAGCCTACCTCCCCCGTCACTGAGCCTCAGTGTCCCCATCTCAGGACCAAGTGAGCGAATCTGTATAAAGTGCTCAGCCCTGCCCTTAGGAGACACAAGCCAGCTCTTCTTGTGACTTCATTAGGGTTGTTCCTGGCAGGAGCCATGACACCCTGGGCCTGGGGGGCCAGTCTTGGGAAGACCACAGTGCAGAGTGGCTAGGCTCTGGGTAACGGGAGCCATGGAAAGTTCTGAACAGGCAGCGGAGAGGCTCAGAGGGCTGCAGAACCAGGAGACCCTGGCTGCCGTGGGGAAGGCAGACGAGAGAGGAGACATGAGTGGGGAGCCTGCTGCTACCCTTGGGGTGACCGGCCGAGGCCCTGGAAGGGAGGGGAGGTTGGGGGGAGGAAGCTGCAGTCAGGCTGCAGGGCCCTATGCCTAATGCCTGGGGGAAGAGAGGGACCAGGCAAGCAGGTAGGAGGGAGGCCGGGCCAGAATGGCAGGGAGTCGGAGGTACGGGCTCACCCTGGGGAAGTGGGGACTGTGCCGAGGACCCCAGCCAGGGAGGGGGCAGGGGAAGGGCAGGCTTCCTTCTTCCTGATGCCTCTTGCCAGAGACTCCAGGCCCAGCCTCGCCCTCCCCAGCCTCGACTCTCCAGCTGTAAAATGGGGCCATGGCCCTGCTCAGGGTGAGTCGAGGCCCTCTGAGCAGATACCAACTTCCTCCAGGTGCCTAGGAGCAGGCCGCCCAGGCCCCTGTGCCCACATCCTGGGGCCCCCTGGCACCACCTACGAAGCTGGCTTCCCTACAGCCACAGGGTACGGTGCTCCTAAGGGTGCAGGGGGACCACCCTCCAGGGCACTAGCCCTGGGCTGGGCATGGAAGAGGTGGTGAGGAGGGAAGCCAGGCCCGGCAATGTGCTCCCCATGCCACCCAGGACCCTGTGGCGAGGGAGGGCCCCGGAGAGGCGGCCCTGGGCACTGTGCGGGAGTCAGGGCCTCGGCTGCCTCCCTCACCCAGGAGGAGGCACTGTGCATCCTGAGCAGGCAGCTGCACCTTTCTGAGCCCTTGGGGTGGGAAAGCTCTCCAGTTACAAAAGCCAGATGGCCCGGGAAAGGGGCTTATGTATGTGATGGCAACTCTAACCCAAGAGCAGGCCACCCAGCTCCTGTGACCTGTACGGTCCCCAAAGGATGTCTTTTCTCCTGACACCTCCTCTTCCCACCCTGGGGCAGCATGGGGGCCTCTTGTTGGGGGCCCCAGCCGTCTCCACCCAGAACCCCAAAGCCCAGGAAGCTCTGCTCCTTGCTCTGCAGCCAGCCAGCTGCCTGGAGCTCAGGGGCCGCCTCGGCCAGGTGCAGCCCACCTCCCTCCTCCCACACTGGCCCAGGCAGAGGCGCCACTCCGCGGGGACCCTCCTGCCAGGCCCCGGGCCTCTTCTCGGACTTCGCACACCTGACCTCCCCTACATGGCTCGCCCGAGTGGCCTGCTGGCTCCAGCCCTGCCCAGTCTGGGTCACCCTACTCAGCTCTCCGTCTCCCCATTTCACAACTGAGGAGTGGAGGCCAGGGGATGAGGCTGGCCTTGGAGTCTTGCCCCAGCTCAGGGAGTCAGGAAGACCAAAGCCTCACCCTGCCACTGTCCCTGCCCCCCAGACTGGGCTCCCTGCCCCCCACAACACCCCTATATCCACCACCTGCTCCACACCCCCATGCCCACCCTGGCCAGGGTGCATCCAGCCCGGTCCTCTGCCTGCTGCCTGGGATGATGGGAGCACAGATGTTCCCTCCCACACCCTGCCCAGGTCCCTCCTCCTCTCCCCCGCCTGCCTTCTCCAGCACTCGGTTTTGGGAGGTGCTAGTGACCCAATCCCGGTGAGATGTCCCCCCTTATGAATCTTAGAGGGGCGGGGAGACCAACACCAACCGGCGCCAACCCCACGGGGGCCACAGAGGGCCCCTCTTCCCAGCTTTTCTTCCGGGGGGGCAGCTTGCAGAAAGTGTCCCACACTTTTTGGCCCTGAGGACCAGGTGGCAGTAGAGGCCGGGACAGTGGGTGATGCTCAGACGCTTGGAGATGTCTCCAGGGCCACGGCTTAGGGGAGCCAGGGAGGCAGGGGGCCCCCCACCTCCACCCATCTCCACCTCTGAGGAAGTTATTTGGGGCGAGGTCTGTTCCTCTGGATTCCCTGCCTCCTGCCTCCCACTCCCACCCACCCGGTCCTCAAGCCCCCTCCGCTGCCCCAGCAGGGCTGCCGCCTCCTCTGGCAGAGCGCTCTGAGGGTGGGAAGGACCCCTTGATAGCCACGGCCCCCAGCTAGTGCTGTGCTCTGGGAGTTGACGGGGTGACCGCCTCGGGGCTGCCCAGCACAAACATCGGCCTGTCACCCCACCAGGCCACCAGCAGACTCCAGCTCTGCCCCATTCCCCTGCAAAAAGCGCCCATGCACCAGCAGACAGCGCCAACCCTAAGGGGTCTGGACCCCGACACCTTCCTCCTAGGCACTCGGCTGGGCTCCAGAGAGCCCCAAGCCTGGCACTGAAGACCCTGTAAGCCTGGAAATGGCATGCCCTGGCCCCTCTACCCACACTTCCCTGAGAGGCCAGGTCAAGGTCTGGCCATCTCTGCCCTCAGCGTGGGGTCCAGAACACAGCTGGACGCCCCACTTAGCAGCCAGTCACCTCCCTCGGTCTGGGTGCCCTACCTCTTGTAATGTGCTCCATGGTCAGCCTGGTGCTGATAGCCTCCTTGCCCCAGCACCGTGGCTCTTCTACATCTCTGCCCACATCTGCTCGGCCAGGCCTGGACCTCCGGACCTGGGGTCGGAGGTCAGGGTCTCACCCTCCTGGTTCCTCTTGCCCGTGGGATCCCGGGCGGCCGCAGCTCGCTCGCGCTAGCCCTGTGCTTGCTCCTCCTCCTCTGCTTTCTCTGCACACTGTGTCCATCCGTGGGCCTTCTGTTCTCCATGTCGCTGACCACATGCTGTGGGCGCTCGGGCCAAGTGCACAGCAGCCTGGACACCTTCCCGGCGCCCGCGCCCCGCCATTGGCATTCTCCTCAGCAGTGAGATGCCGCCGTCCTCGGAGGGGTCTCCGGGCCCCTCAAAGCCGCCCCCCCGGGGACCAGTGAGGGGTCTCCATGCCGCATCTCCTCTGCCCAGCCGTGCTCCAGGAGAGCCCGGGCTCGGCGCGGCGGGGCTGCCTGGCAGAGCGCTTACAGTACTCACGAGGTGAGGCTTGGCACGGTCCCTGACAGGCGATGGTGGCTGGCACCAGCCCGGCTCTGCCATCCCCTCCTCTTCCCTCCCGGGCCAGCCGTGCCCAGATCCACCTCGCCCCGAAGGCCTCGTTCGTAGCTCTGCCCGCAGACGCTGCCCAATGCCTCCGGTCCTCCAGCCGGTTGGAGGTTTACACATTGTTCAAACTTGGCTGCCCACGTGGCAGGAGCTGTCGCCAGGTCAAAGTATCGGCCAGATCAGCCTGGCACTCCCCACCTGCCCTGCTCCCGGCACCGCGCCCCAAGTGTGCCCGGGCAGCGACCTCTTTCCTGATACCTCCGCACCACATCTGCCCAGGGGAGCCCGGGTGCCCTGCCTGCCCCTTGGTTCTCTTCTGAGGTCTCAGTGATGCCAACCCCTTTTGGACTGACCATTCCCGGGGCGCAGGGGAGGCCCAGCTTCTGAGCTGGCTCCAGTCCCATCTCCCTGGACACGTGTCCCCTGAGGCGCAGACCCCACGGCCCACCTCCAGGGCTGGGCGAGTCGCTCCTGTCCAGAGCCCCTGTGTTCTAATCTGTACAAACGGAAAATGAAGGGCTAGCCTCAGCGGGCGGCCGGCCAGCGTAGGAAACACACACACCTCTGGGTGTCACAGGCTGAGGCTGCTGGGGTCTTCTGACCCCAAGGTCCCAGCCGGGATGTAGGGCCAGAGCAGAACATCTCTTAAAGGGACAAGGTAGGCACCTACCAGGCAGCACCAGTGTCTTCACAATGTCCCCACCAGGGACCAGCAAACCAGGGCTCAGAGGGGCAGCACCCTTCCTACCCGGGGCCCCAGGTGGTCAGTGGCAAGATAGGGGAGCCCCATTGGCCCCCGAGAACTGAGCATGGGGAAACGAGGCAACGACAGGCTCTACCTGCCCTGAGGGAGTTGAGGGCAGGGTCCCTCCTGTGCTGGGGGTCCCTACCAGGTGTGACACCCGCCCGCCCTCCACTTCTCCTCTCTTTGGGGTCTCCTCCTCTGTCCTTCACCTCACCCCGCCATCCCTTTCCCTCCACTTCCTCTCCCATCTTTCTTGGGCGGATCAGGGAGCAAGCCCGCATTCAGCTGGGCCCTGTTCCACACCTCTGGGCCTCAGTTCCCTCCTGCCTGCAAAGTGGGGATGACAGAGGAGGGACACGACATCTCCTGCACTGTCACCATGCACCAGACACCCCCTCGTCCCTTCCTCTCGCCACCTGGCCGCCCCTCGCTCCTCCCCGGGCTCCGCTTCCTGCCTTCACCCCTCCACAGGGGTCTTGTCACTCGCTTCCTTCTTGCCTTCTCTTTTCCTGTCCTACCTGGTAGGACGCGTTGTCTCACAGTCCTCGGACACCCAGAGGCCTGAGCACCTGCATCCCAGATGCCAGCACAGCTCCCTCAGCACCTCCTGGCCCACCGTCATGGGCAGCTGCCCACCCCCACGGCCACACTCACGTCTCCAGGGCGGCGGCTCGCGCACCCAGCCCTACAGGCAGAGGGCCGGTCCAACCCCACCCAGCACCGAGCCTGGGGCCTTGGCGCCTCCCCTGCCCCCACCCAGGGGCCACCAGAGGTCTCTGGCCCCCGGGCCCCCACCCGCAGCCCCTGATGCCCACCTGTCCTCCAGAGGCCTTTGTGGTGGCCTTCGTCCCCATCCTCTGCTGAGCTGCTAGGAGCCCTGTGCACACAGGTGTCTGGGGGCTGTGCCCCTTCCGGCCACGCAGAGGGTCCCAGGACACCTCTGGGCACCCCTTCGAAGCTCTGGCAACAACACCGGGCAGGTGGCTCCCGGGTGCCTGGGCGCCCTAGTCGCTGCTCGCTGCCTGATCTGCCCAGCTCTGATTCGCCGCTGGGACTGGAGCCGGAACCTCAGTCCTCTGGGCTCTGGCCCTGACACCCTGCCCAGGGGGCTGGGTCACTTGGTCCCTGTACCCCCTGCTGCCGGCTCTGCTGGGCTCCTGGGCGGGACGGGCTCTGGGCAACAGACCACCCGGGCCCGAGGTGGTGCCGCCTACCAGACAGACGCCTGGCCCTGCCAGGGCGGGGGCTACCCCACCCTCAGGACCTCAGGCCTTGGATGGGCCGGCGGCCACGCCCCTTTGGACACTGTGGTTTGGAGGCCTGGCTTCCGCACCCCCGTGGGGGCCAGCCCAGCAGGCTACCAGTCCCGTCCCCGGCCGTGCTGGCCACACTGGGGTCCCCAGGGGCCCTCGGGTGCGTGCCTGCTGAGGAGCCTCAGAGCCCCGGGAGAGCCACGAATGCGGAAGGCCACAGTATCTGTGGGTGGACGTGTGCCCGAGACGGATGGGACAGAGCGGGGCTCATGCCACCTGAGAAGCCTCAGCTGGGGGTCAGCCTCGGGGCTGGGGGCGCCAGAATGCCCAATGGGGATGCCAGCCAGGGTGATCTCGGCTCAGCCTCCATTCTGCCAGCTTGGCCCCCTCACAGCGCCAGGCCCCTGAGGGCCACCGGACCAGGAAGGAGCATCTGTGTGACTTCCGGGAGGCGGCGAGGTTCCCGCAAGGCCCCCTGACCAGCCTTAACACTGGCCTGGCCTGAGGTGGGCCTGGAAGGGTCTAGACTCCCCAGGGGCAAGCAGGAGGGCTGTAGGGCAGGGGTGACTCCCAGATACCCGGAAGGGGCAGAGGCATGGGTCTGGAGTCTGGCCCTGCTTGCCCAAAGCCTCATGCTGCCCAAGGCTGGGAACAGGCAGCCGGGAGGGAAGCCCGTCAGGGTGGCCACAAGCCGGGCTCCTCTCACACCCAGATTTAGACACGAGAGTGGGCAGAGGAGGAGGACACATTTTTCTTCTGGGCCCTAGCATCCTTATTAATGAGCTTAAACTGGATTCAGTTTATATCCTGGCTGCTGCTTATACCCACCAGGCCCCTCTGGAGCTCGTCCCAGAGAAGGTGGGCAAGGCCCTGCACCCAGGCATGGGGGAGAGCCCAGAGTCCCTGGGGAAGGGTCTGGGGAGAAGCGGGTGGATGTGGGAGGCAGGCTGACCACTCCCTGCTGGTGGCCTTGGGCAAGCCAGGGAACCTCTCTGAGCCTGTCTAACAGAGATAAGGCGGAGACCGGATGGGGGAAGTGGAGCCCCTCGGATGCTGCGGAGACGTGAATGATGGTCATGGTGGGCAGGGCTGCTGCTCTCAGGGTGGTAGCGTGTTTGTCTGTGCGTGTGGCAGGTGGCATGCCTGCCCACCACAGCGTCAGGTCCTGGGGGTATACAGTTAGCTGACACCATGAGCAATGCCATGTGTAGCTCCCGGTGGACTCTCCAGCTGGGCCCGCTGGACAATCATGTCCCGTTATTCTCCACAGGGCCTCCCTCTCCCCTGCCCTCCTGCAGCTGAGCCCCAGGGAGCTAGTTCCTGGATGGCCCCGCTGCCCCTGTCCTTGGGCCAGCCACCCACAGGCCTGGCCTCAGAGCCCCCTCCCGCCCGTCTCCTGCTAGGTCCTCGGGGCTCGAGCCCGACCAGGCCACAGCCAAGGCCATGCCGGGCTGCAGCCTCCATGCTGCACGTGCCCCTGAGTGCCCTGGGCTAGCAGGCGGCCGCCTGGCACTGGGAGCGGGGCAGAGCGAGAGCCACGGCTGGACGGTGCATGTGGCCGGCCCTCCCATGCCTCTTGGCCTCGGTCTCCCCGTCTGTAAAGTGGCACTAATGAGTGAGTGGGATTGAGACCAGGTACTCCTCAATTTCCAGGCCATAGAGCTCCCTGGGGACACTGGGGTCCCCTGGGGGACATATCCTAGCGGGCCAGGGAGGAGAAGTCTGGCTTGAGACATGTGTCCCTGAATGAGGGCCCTGGGCCAAAGCTGAGCTCAAAGGACAGGTATGAAGCAGGAGGAGGTGGCTCGGGGACCAGGGGGCAGGTGGGGCTAGGACGATTGTGCAGGGCCACCTCAGGCCCTGGTGCTGGTCCAGACCCTGGGGTGGCGGCCAGGACCGTGCCAGCACAAGGACAGGGAGAGGGTCATCCCTCCACACCTGCAGGTCGCCCGCAAGTTGAAGTCAGTGGACCCCGGCAGCTCTCAGCTCCACCCCAGACATGTCCCCTGCCTCTGCTCCCCCTGTCTCACCACGGAGACCTGGGACTCAAGTGCAGGGGATGCTGAGAGCTGTCAGTCCCACTCTCCAGGACCTCAGGGCCTGGCTAGTGTGTGACACACACGGGAGGGGGCCAGGGAGCAGGTGGCAGAGGAGGACAGCCCTCCTAGCTAGAGGGAACCCAGGCCAGCTTCCTGGAGGAGGTGGTACTGCAGCAGGTCCTTAAGCATGGAAGGGCCATGCAGGCGGCTCAGAGGGAGGAGGTGAGTGGCTGACCGGAGCGAGCGGCAGCTCTGAGCTTTGAGCGCATGTACTGGGGGGCCTTGGGCTCAATGCCGTCAGCTCTGTCACTGTGACCCCACCAGGCAGCTGCCACCACACCACACTTTACAGAAGAGGAAACCCAGGCCTGGTGGCCTGCCAGCATCCAAGGCCCAAGCACCGATGGGGCAACAAAGCTGGGGGCCCAGGCCAGCTGGAGCATGTGGCCGCAAGTCAGTCTCAGCACCTGTAAAGTCAGGGGTGACTGGACGGCACGGGGGCCTCGGGAGCCAAGCCGAGGATGTATTCTCTGTCCTAGCACACAGGGAGGTCCGCGAGGATGCTCAGGCGGCCAGGACTGAGACAAGAGATGGCCTCGAGCTCGTGCGCACGTGCACACGGCCCTGCTTGACAGGAGCCAGGCCCAGAGGCCCCAGGTCTGCAGCCTGGCCCAGCGGCCCCAGTCCGCACAGCCGCGCCACCCTCCGCGGGTGGGTGCGGGCACGGGCACCTTGCCCTGGGCCGGGAGGAACCTACCTCAAGAGCTTCTCCAGGCCCCGTTTGCTAGAATTCCTCCTCGGGCGCACGGAGCTGCTCATGCTGCTGGCCCGGCAGCCGGCGACCTGGCCTGACCCCGGCCCAGGGGATGTCGCCCTTCTTCAAAGGCTCCTGTCTGGGGCTGCTGGCGCCTGTGGCCCTCCTCCTCTTTGCTTTCTTTCCTGCCCTTCCCTCTCCTCTCCTCTCTCTTGCTGTCCCCCTCCCCTCCCTGCCCAGCTCTCTGTCCCTGTCCCTCTTCCCTGTGCCTGGCCGTCTGGTCTCTCTGGCTCTGATGCCCCCACCCCGTCTGCTCTCCCTGTCTGGTTGTCTAATGGGTGTCTGTCTGTCTCTGGGGCCTTTCTGCTGTCTGTCTCAGCCCCTCTGGCCCCTGGGGAGGGGGTCCCTGACTGGCTTCTGGCCGGCGCCCGCAGGCCTATCCACTGTCCCCAGGTCCCTGTCTCTGTGGTCGCTCCCCTCTCCTGCCTAGGACGCTTCACAGCTGCTTTCCTTTTGTTCCCCCAGCCCCCTTCTCCGCCCCCCTCGGTCTCCTCCACCTCCACCTCCTCCTCCTTCTGAGACTAGTAAAAATGTCAGAGAGAAAGCCCTCCCAGCCCAGCAGCGTGGGGGCTTAGCCGGACCTCTGGGTCCCGGAGTGGGCACATGGCCGTCCCGTGCCTCCCCGCCCCCCCACCACCCTGGCAGCTGCAGCCGTCCCCCACTGCCCTGCCCACCGCTCCCCCCACCCCTGGGTGCCTGCTGCCCCTGTGGCCTCGCCATCTCTCCAGTGCCTCTCGCCCTCTCTCGGCCTGGCCTGGCCCTCCCGCTGGCCCTGGTCTGTTTGGTCTAGCTCCCTGACCGCTCTCCCTCACCCAGGCCTGGGTCCTCTGCTCCTGCTCCTGCGCCCTCCTCCCCTCCTCGCCCTCAGCCCCTCTCTCCTAGCTTCCCCTCTGGTCTCTGTCCCTATCTCGGTCTCCCTCCCTCCTTCCCTCCCCCATCCCTTCCTCTCCCCTCCCTTCCTCTCCCTCCCTCTCCCCTCCCTCTGCTCCCCCTCCCTCTGGGTCTCCATTTTCCCTTTGTTTATTCCCAGCTCCCTCTGCTCTTGTTAGCACCTCAAGGGGGAGGCTGGGCACCCCGGGAATCCTCCCTGGTCCCCAGGTGGGGAGGCCACTGCCTCTGCAGCACCCCCAGGCTACACTCAGAGCAGGGAGAGGCCACAGGCAGACATGCACACAGCATCCGCCTCCCTGTCGGGAGCCATGCTTCCCCCAGCGGCCATGCCACCGGGCCAGCCGGTGCCCTCGCCAGCCGGGCCCCCCTTGCCCGGTCCTCTGGCCAAGGCCCAGGGACAAGCAGCCCAGCCCATTGTTCTTCTGGTTGGGCTTGGTCACCGTGACTCACTGAGAACACTGGAGGCTAGTGGCTGGACAAGGGGAGGGACCGGACCCACATTGGTGAGGAATCGCCACAGCCCGCTGTGGGTGAGCAGGCTTGCATCTGGTAGCTGGCCTGGCTCACTGACACTCATAGCCACCAAGAGGCAGATGCTATCATACCCATGTCCTAGATGGAAAAACCAAGGCTCAGCCAGCAGCTCTGGCGTACAAGGTCACAGAGCCAGGATAGGCCTACTGATGGCTGGCTACCCAGGACATCTCTTTGTGTGCGGCTGGCCGCCCCAGCTGCCCTCTGTCCCCATGTCGCAGAGGACCGGCCCTCTCACATCCCTAGGTAGTATGACCTGGAAGTGGGCCAGGGCACAGGACACCCGGGGAATGGATGGAGGGCGAGACTGATCAGCCAGACCTAGGGGTGAATCCATCAAGGAACTGCCGTGGAGACCATGTGCGTTGGAACAGTGTCTGGGAACATCCCATGCTGGTCCTTAGCTCCGCCTGCAAGGACTTAGGAGGCGGGGTGGGGGACAGGGGAGCCTGCAGGGGTTGGGAAGGCCGCCCCCCAACGCCGTCCTGCCACTCACATACAGGATGGGTGCCTGGGCCACTCCTGAGCAGGAAGCTCATGGATTCCCCCTCCCTCTGCACCACCCAGGAGAAAGAGATATCTGTGCCCACTGCCCATCCCCAGCACCCGCAGAGCCACAGAGACCTCAGGATTCCGAGGGGATAGGACGGGGATGAAGGAGGAGGGCTAAACCCACATTTGGCAGGTCACCAGAGGAACCTGGATGGCCCAGGTGAGAGCTTGTGCTTCGTTTGCATTCCGGCATCCCGTCTCCTCCTGCCTCCTGATGCAGGCTGGCCACAGACTGGCAGAACACTCCCACAGAGGAGAGGGCTGCCTTGGGGGTGGGCGTTCCCTGCACTAGAGAAGTGTTGATGTGTGGGACGTGGCAAAAACAGATCTTTAAATGTGGTGGCCAAGACTTACAGCTCTACAACTAGGTATGTTGTAATATACACAATAGGGTAGAAGATTTAATATCAGCTTTACCATCATTTGCTCATCCATTTATCCATCTATCCATCGTCCATCCACCCATCCATGCATCCACCCATCCATGCATCCATCCATTTATTTGGACAAGGGGAGGAACTGGACCCACATTGGTGGGGACTCGCCATGGGTCAGTTCTGGGCAAGCAGACTTACATCTGGCAGCTTGCTTGGCTCCCCATTCACCATCCATTCATTTGCCCATCCATCCTTCCAACCATTTATCCAACCATTTATCCATCCATCCATCCATCCATCCATCCATCCATCCATCCATTAATCCTTCCATCCATTTATCCATCTATCCATTCATCCATTTGCCCATCCATCCATCCATCCATCCATCCATCCATCCATCCATCTGTCCGTCCATCCATCTGCCCATCCATCCATCTGCCCATCCATCCATCCATCCATCCATCCATCCATCCATCCATTAATCCTTCCATCCATTTATCCACCTATCCATCCATCCATCTGCCCATCCATCCATTCATCCATCTATCCATCTGCCCATCCATCTATCCATCCATCCATCCATCCATCCATCCAACCATCCATTCATCCATCTGCCCATACATACATGCATCCTTCCATCCATCCACCTACTAATCTCTCCTTCTATCCTCCCATCTGTGCATCCTTCTCTCCATCCCTTCATCCATCCATCCTCTCTTTATGATGTGTGTCTTTCTATGTATCATTTATCAGCCCATCAATTCCTCAACATGCCTATCCACTCACTTATCTGCATAAACATTCTATATTTTTCTTTCAGTCAGTTCAAGCATCTATCCATACATATACACCCATCCCATCCATCCCTCTTCACATTTCTTCATTGAGAAAGTATCCATCCATTCGTTTATTTAAATATCTTCATGCATACGAAACACTTGGGAGAGGCATTCAGCAAGCCATCACCCATTTGAAACATAATAACTACTCATTACATGTTAATTACTACTATCTACATATTCACCCATCAATTTGTATGTCTACTTGCCTGGCTAGGATGATTTCTTTAATACATGGTTTTATCTCCAAATATTTTTCTGGCCTTATTTTCATCAGTCCAAACATTCTACTCTTTCTCCAAACCATTTGCATATTCATTCATGCATCTGTTTGTCTATCTATCCACATGTCTCTCCATCTTCTTTTCTAGCAAGCTGTACATCCAACTTCACACACACATCTGTGTGTACCCTTCTGCACACATAGTCATCGGAAGGAGTCAATACTTAAAATAGTTACTAGGAAACAGTCAGACTCAGCCAGGATTACTTATCATTTCCCACTCATCCATTTACTCATCCAACCAGCCATCCTTCCACTTATCTTTTCATTTACTTATTCACACATGTGCCCATCCCTCCATGTATTTATTCAACAAATTCGTACTGAATTCCAGGCACTTTTAAGGCACTGGGAATTCAAACCAAGTTCCCACTCTAATGGTGCCAGCATTTTAGTAGGAACAAACATATAAATAAATATATTTTATAATATATCAGATGATGGTAAATGCTACAGAAAATATAAATCAGGGAAAGAGAATGCAGAGCTCTGGAGGGGATTGACATTTTGTATATGAGAGTCAAGGGATGCCTCTTGGGAAGGAATAAGCATTTCCTTATTTGAAAAGAGACCTGAGAGAAATATGAGAGAGACAGATGGAGAGAGTGAGGGAGAGAAAGAAAGAGGGAAGAGGGGAGAGAGAGAGAGACAGGCAGAGAGAGACAGGGATACACAGAGAGAAAGGGAGAGACAGACAGAGCAATATGTATAGTGGGAGGAAGTATTCCAGGAAGAGAGTGCAAAATTACTGATCAAGAGGTATCTGTTCATCCATCTACCTCTTTAAAAACTCATCCAGCACCAATTCATCCATTTACTGATTTATTATCTATGCATTTATCTTTCTATCCATGTCTTATTATATTTGCCCATTTATATATCTGTCCATCTAGCCATTATTCATAAATATCAAAATGCTTATATCTTTTTTGTTTGTTTGTTTGTTTGTTTTGTTTTTGCAGTACCGGGGATTGAACCCAGGGGCGTTCTACCTCCGCGCTACACCCCCGGCCCTATTTTTTATACTTTATTTTGAAACCGGGTCTCACGAAGTTGTGGAGGGCCTCACTAAGTAGAGAGAGAGAGAGAGAGAGAGAAAGAGACAGGGAGAGAGAGAGAGAGAGAGAGAGAGCTGACGTTGGCCACGAACCCGGATCCTCCGGTCTCCGCCTCCCAAAGTACTGGGATTACAAGTGTGCGCCACCATGCCCGGCAAAATGCTTATATCTTTTGATATCCTTCTGTTATGGTTTTAGATATAGAATGTCCCCTGAAGAGCTCTTGTATTGATATTCAGAGGTGATATAATTAAATCATGAAGGCTATAATCTTATCAGTGGATGAATCCATTGTGATGGATTAATTAGGGTAGGCAGGTGAGGTGTGACTGGAGGGGATGGGTCACTGGGAGTATGGCTTTGGAGACTGTACCTATGTCCATGGCTCTTCTCTCTAGTTTTCTCTGCTTCTTGCCTTCCATGATATGAGAGTAGGGCCCTTGTGTTCTTCCCTCTATGTTTCCCACCTCTGCCCCCGTGTCCTGCCCTCCACAGATGTAACCTGGCCTAACATGAACTGAGCCCTCTGAAATCTCCAGAACTGTGAGCAAATAAATCTTCCTTCCCCTAGGTTGTGGCCATCAGGCATTTTGGGTCACAGCCATGAGAATGCTGGCTGAAAAGCCTTCTATTAATCTGTACAGCGACTTGTCTGTCTAAATTTCACCCACCTACTCATTCACCCTTCATATTTTTATCCCATATGTCCATCCTCCAACCAACCCATTTACCCATTCCTACACCTGTTCATCTGCCCATTTCTCCAAACATCCATCCATCCACCCACCCACCCACCCAGCTACTCATCTATCCTCCAATCCATCTATTTATCCATTCCTATACATGTCCATCCATCCATCCATCCATTCATCCATCCATCCATCCATCCATCCATCCATCCATTTATCTATCCCTCCCTCCATCCATCCACCTATCTATCCCTCCATCCTTCCATCCACCCATTCATCCATCCTTCCAAGATCCTTCCATCTACCCACCCCCACACCCATCCCTCCCTCCCTCTCTCCATTCACCCATCATCCATCCATTCATCCATTCATTTATTCCTTCCTTTCTCCTTCCCTCTCTCCCTCTCTCTCTCCCTCCATTCATTCATCCATCCATCCATCCATCCCTCCTTCTACCCACCCATCCATCATCCATACATCCACCCATCCATCCCTCCCTCCATCCATTCACTCATCCAACCATCCATCCTTCCATCCATTCATCCATCCATCCATCCATCCATCCATCCATCCATTCATCCATCCAGTTATCCCTACATCCTACCTTTCCCCATCCACTGATTTATTTATTTATATTTTTCTCCACCATTGGCTCTTCTTTTATTTTCTTATTTCCTTTGTTCTGTGACTAAGACATGGTTCATAAGTTCATGGCCCAAGATTAAAGCAACACTTCATGGTCCATGAAGCCAAATACTATGATAGAACCTAAACAGGACTTGGAGAAGTAAAGATTTGTTCCCTTGTCCAAATATCCTCATCATCCCCAACACAGATTCAGACAAATAAATGTGCTCAATGCATTGTCCCAGTGAAACACTCAGTGAGCACTGAGAGCCCGGGGTGGAGGAGATCAGGTCTGGTGGGCTCAGCAGCCCTAGGGTGGCTTCTGAGAGAGAAATGTCTCCAATTTACAGAGGAAGCAGCCTCCACATGTTTCAAACACTCATCATCTTGATATGTCCTTCTATCTAAGAAAGCACCTCCAACAACGAGCAAGTGGCCTGGAGCCGAGGGCAGGGGCCAGGGTGGTGGGCAGAGGTGATAGAGCTCAGGTTTTGGTTGGGGCTGGGAGAAATGTGAAACCATCTTCGCAGATTCCTTGGGAATGAACTGGCTGGATCCATCCATCTTAAGTCCCCTTGCTGTTTTGAGGGGAGGTGTTTGGGAGAGAAGGAAAAGGAAGAGGAAGGAGAGGAGGGGAAGGAGAAGAGGGAAGAGGAGAGGGAGGAGGAGGTAGAGGAAGGGGATGAGGAAGAGGACGAGGAGAAGAAGGAGGCCTTGCTGACCTCAGAAGCCAACCATCACAGAAGTAGGTTATATCCAGGAAGAGGAGCAGGGATGAGGGGTTGGGCTCTTCCCTGGTGGGGGAAGGAGCAGGAGCCGAGGCCCCCCTGCAAGGGCTGGGATCCTGCCCTCACCAATGTGGCAGCTCTGGGAGGGGAAGTGGGTGTAGAATCCACCTGATCCCTGGCAGACAGGGTCTCCCGGACACCCCAGACACCCTTCGTGTGTGTGTGTGTGTGTGTGTGTGTGTGTGTGTGTGTGTGTGTGTGTGTGTAGGGCCCTCTCTCTGTACCCTGGTTGTCAGGAAGCCCAGCCTGGTGGGAGTTGTGCTGCAAGGTATGAGGAACTGACCCTATCATGCCCTCTAAGGACCTGCCCTGCTCCAACTCTGAGGAGGGCCAAGGCCTGGGTCCCTTCCCAGTCCTGTGGGGGTGGGGGTGGGGGTGGATCTTAGGGGACAGAGTCATTTCCCAGGCCCCAGACACCCCTCGCGCTGCCAACCAGTGGGATCAGACAGTCCCAGTGGGATCAGAAGTCACAACTTCCCATCCTGGAGGCAGATAGCCGATGGTATTTGGACAGGACTGACCTGGGCCCAAGAAAGGGACAGGGGCTCTCCTGCCTCCACCCACTCACCCCCTGGACTGGGCTAGGTGGCATGGTCTCCATCCCCTAATCTCCACATAGCCCCTCTCTCAGGGCTCTCTCCAGGCTCCTGGATATTGGGGTGGGGTAGGGCTGGCTGCAGAGACCCTAATCCTGGAAGGGGGCTTCCTAATCCTGCGCTGCTCCCTGGGAGAGCACCTCCACCCAGCTCCTCCCCAACACATCACCATGCAGACAAGTCCTGGCTGGGTCTGCTTCAGGGGACAGCTGGGAACCCCCTAGGTGGTTACCTTGAGCCCTGGGCCCCCATCTCCCAGGAGGTCTTTAGAAGCCGCTGCAGAGGGCTCCCTGGTGCGGAAGGGCTGGGCCAGGAGAGAAGCTAAGGCTTGGAGAACCAGCTCAGGTCCCAGTTCTGCTTGCGGGGAGGCCCCCACGGACGCTGTCTGGGCTGGGTCCCGCCAGCACTCCTGGCCCCTCAGCACCCTCCATGTGCAGAGTGGTGGGTCTGTGCATGAGCGGGAGGGTCCTGGACCCCGCCTTGCTGGTCTATGAGGTGAAGCCAGAGCCTGGGTTAAAGAGCTCTGGATCTGTCTCAGTGAGTTCTGGGTCTGAGTTAGAGGGGTCGTGAGTGTGCAGATGGGGAAAATGAGGCCCCAGGGAGTGGGCTTACTTGTCCCAGGAAGTACTAGGCACTATAGCACTGTGAGATGCAGGATATGCCTAGGGGACTCTGCAGCCACCCTCCTCCTCCCTCACCAACCTGAGGACTCAAAGGGACAGGCCACAGGCACCCGTCCCCTGCCAAGACCCTCACCTCCCCAAGGGCTCACTCATCCATCTGGTACTTTCTTGGGGAAATTGAGGCAGAGACAGGTGGGCCAGTGGGGCAATAGAGTAAAAGGAACTGCTGTGCAGACCCACAGCACCACCTGCCCAGGCGTCCTGTTCTGGGCCATCTGTCCCCAAGACCTCCCAGCACTGCTGTGGGATCCAGGATTGTCCTATAAGGGGACAGACAGGCCACAAGGGTGGAAGGGTGGAGGGAGGGTTTCTGGCTTCCAGAATCGGCAGAGGTGGGGCCTGTGATGTCTCTAAGTGCAACCCAGCGTTCGCTTCCCCTCTCCCACCCAAGGAAGGAACGCCAAGGGTCCAGATGGAAGGCGGGAGAAAGCCGGTCACCCCTGGCTTGGGAGGAAGATGCCCATCATCTGGGTTGAGCTCTGCCTCCCCTCTGCCCGGGGAGACCCCTGACCCAGGGGAGGAAAGGAGGCCCTCCAGGCCAGTCTGGCCCGGCTCTGCTACCTTCAGGTCTAGACCCCAGCATGGGAAGGGAGCCCAGGGCTTGGCCCCGTTCTCCACCCTCAGCGACGCTGCGAGGGCAGGGCTGGGGTCATGCGGTCCCCTAGGAAGGCAGATCGGGGAGGGCTGTGTCCTGTGGGCTCCCAACCCTCACATGAAGGTTTCCAGGGACACCTGAGCTCCTAAGCTGGAGCTCAGATCAGATGGCCCAGGAAGGACCCTGCCAGGTCCTCAGCCACAGTGGCTGCCCGATCGTCCCTGCTCTTCCTGTCTCTTAGCTGGCGCAGGGAGAAACAGAAAGACTGGGGGGGGGGTGTCCAGGACATAACCTCTTCTACACAGTGAACCAGGAGTGGGGCTGTGCTGCACAGGGGACAGCCCAAGGGGACAGCTCAAGAGGACAGCCAGTGTGTCTCCTGGGGAGGCAGCAGGGCCCCTGCCATGTGGTTGTGGGCACAACTGGCAGCACCCAGAGGTCTGCCCTCAGTGAGGGTGGGGCACGGGCCTCTCGGACTCAGAGTTGCAGGATTTGAACATGTGGAATCCAGAGTCCCTGAGGGTACCCTGGCCCCCACTGTGGACTGGACAGACAGCCGTCTGTCCCCTCAGGGCCTCTGAGGCCTGTGACTGCTCAAGCCCCTCTCCTGGGGACCATAGGGGGACCACAGAGGGGAAGGGCTCCCCAGCATCACCCAGGAGTCCCCTCAGAGCTACTTGCAGCCTGTGTAAACGCCATGCCCTGCCCCCAAGGGACAAGGACAGGCGAGTGCCCTGACTGTCCAGCTGCCAGGGACTAGTGCCCCGGGAAGGAGCCTTAGCATAGGCCAGGGGCCAGCCCTACCCACCCAGTGGGAGGAAGATGGCACCATCCTGGGGCAGTGGGGGGCACTTGCCCAGTCAGAGGGGCTCAGCCTACAGGGGCCTGGTGTGCAGGCACGTCCTGAGACCCTCCTGTCCGGCATCCCTGGCCCTCCGTGGGTAGCATAGGGGTGTCTCCCCTGCTCGGCCCCAGCCCCCGCTGATCGTACCCAGCCTTGGCCTCGCTGGGGACTCCCAGATGGGGGCTTCCCAGACCACATAACACCTCTCCTGGGCCTCTGGAACTTTGTCACCCTGGATAGGAAAGTCCCCAGTTTCTTAAGTCACCTTGTGAAAGGAGAGCCTCACCCTGCCCCGTCTCAGTTTCATTCTGAAAGGGCAGTGTCACGCTCTCCCTCTGCGCACATACTGGGGTAGGGGGAACACCCTTGGGGGCGAAGAGGCCCCTTAGAGTCCAGGAGTGCCTGCTTGGCTCTGCATGCGGAGCTCCTGACTGACCTGGCACCTCCGGGCAGGCACCGGCCCAGGACCCCCACCAAGGCACTTGGGATTGGCCGGCTCCCCCGCATTTGAGACAGCTGGGAGTGGGTGGCCAAGGAAGGGCCGAGGAGGAGGCGGGGACCAACCAGGCCACTTGTCCCCTGCCCTTCTATGGGCATGAGGTGGCAGGAGAGCAGTCCAGCCCTGGGAACGGCTTTGACGTGAGGACACATGGCTGAGTCGGGACACAGCTGTCACCAATCGCCCTGCGTCTCAAGTCCAGCGGCGTGGGTCCTCCTGGGGCATACAGTCTGGGCAGGGCATCCTCTGACTTTCCTTTCCCTGTGTGCTGCTCGTCTGCCCTCCCAGGGGACAGGCCCCTCCAAGGGCAGTGTGCCCTGACAGCCTGGGCCAGGCCCATGTGTCCAGACCAGCCCCCGCTCCATGCTTGCACTCAGGGGCCCCCGAACCAGTCCCCAGTGGGATTCCACAGTGTGAAGGCTGGAGGGGAACTGGTCTCTGCCCCCCTCTCCCTCACAGGCGGCACTGGCGGTGATGCCTCTCAGCTTCTCATCACTGACAAAGCCTGGTCACCGGCTCAGGCCGCGGAGACACCTGCCACCACACAGGAGCCAGGGCCAGGACCCACTTCACAAGACAACCCGAGGCGGCCATGGCAGAGCCCTGTGCTCACCCTCCCCGACAGCTCCGGCTCTGGGCATCTCGCCTTCTTCCTCTGACCTGAGCCCCGATCCTTCCCTTTCACATACCTTGACCGCCTGTGCTGCTCCTGGGCCAGTCTCTAGCCCCACCATCCCCTGACCATTAGCACGGCTCCCCTCAGCCCCTCAAAGCCCGGGGCACTCCCAGCTCTTTTGAGACCAGTACCCAGCCACTCAGGTCCGAGGCCCAGCTGGCCTTGGTGCCTGCAGCCAACAGGCCTCGCCCAGGGGCCCAAGGTGCCAGGCAGAGACCCTCCCACCAAGCCCAGCATAGGATGGGTACCCGGTGGATCCGCAGAGCCCAGCTACCCCCTAGGCAGGGCCGGAGCCTCAGGGTTGCTCTGGCCAGCTTCGGTGGTACAGGTGGGCTTCTCAGTCAGCAACCCACACACACCCCTCGTATACCAGCCCCACAGCACGGTGCCGGTCCTCGGGACAGGCATCTGTGCCTCCATGGCTGCTCCACTGCCCTGGGCAGGGCAGCTTCAGCCAGGGGGCCCTTCACCAGAGACTCGGCCACTCCTGTCCTCCACCCCATGCCCTCCCAGCCTAGGCACTCCCTCTGCAGCCCAGGCCATGTCCTGTCCTGGCGTGTCCCCACCCTCAAGCGTCCCACTGCTTTTCCTAGGCTTTGGCCCCGACAAGCTCATGGGGGAACCAGCCTCCCTCAACGAGGCCAAGCTGCAGAGGCAGACAGCAGGAACACCCACTGCTTCATGAGCAGGAGGTCCCAGGGGATCCCCACGTACCCCCAGGGCTGGTTAACCTTGGCATTAAGATGCACAGGACTTCTGTACCCTCGATCTAGGCACCACATCTGGGTCTGGTCGCAGCCCTTACCCTGTGCCTTCCTCTGCCAGCAATTCTTCCTGCTCCTCAGAGCCGGGGTCGCTGGGAGCCTCCGCCATGGCCTAGCCGGGCGATTCCCTGTGGTGTGTGCCTGGCCTCCGGGGCCTCCGTGCTTCTTGGGCGGGTGGGCGGTGCCCGGATCCCCCACCCCGCCAGGTTTCACTTCCCCCTTCCGGCTGCAGGTTGAGGTCTGGACCCTATGGGGCTTGGGTTGGGGTGTTGTTTTCTAATCTGTTGCTGCAAGAGGAGAAAAAAAAAAACCCAAAACCCAAACCACCCTTCAGGAAGTGTGAAGCAAGCTGCAGGCGCCGGGTGACAGAGAAGAGGGGACAAGGGCAGAGGTGGGGTCAGGCGGCTCCTCACAGCTCCACGGAGATACACCCAACAGGGCCCCTGTGCCTCCTGGGTCCCCCCAGAGGCTTGACCTCCGAGTGCATTTGTAAGCGGCGTCTCCCATGGCGTCAGGGACCTGGTCCATGTTCCCTTAAGCAGTCACGGAAGCGGTTTAGCCTCTTTGATGGAAATCTTCCTGGAGGCCTGTTCTTCTGCATCTCTCCACAGAACTTGGTGGAGCCTGTCCTCTGAGCCTCAGGGTCATGGCCTGGAGCACCCCTGAACGGCCTGTGCCCCCTGGTGACGTCTGGGGTCCTGCACACAGTGCATTCCTGTATTCTGTGCACCGGTGTCTTGCAAGGTCTTGCTTATTCCAAGCTGTGGGGCGCTGCAGGCAAGATGGCACCTAGCTCCCCTCTCTCCTTCTGGGCCAGGGAAGCTGCCTCTGCTACCCTCACACCTGCCCCGGCCTGACCCAATAATGTCCTGCTCCTTCCCCTCCCACGGACTCCGCCGCCCCTCACCTCCTGTGCTCTGCGTTCCAGGGACTTACCACACAGCTGGTTGTCGTCCCCCAGGAGAGATTCAGGGGCTCTCCTGAGAGGTATCGGTGGGACTGAGGGTGGACTGAGCCCATTTCCACTGTCCCTGGCTTTCAGGAGGGCTGGGCAGGGGCTCCGGGGTCAGCCAGGGGCCATGGGTGGTAGGAGGCCAGATTCCACAGCTGGGGGCACGTGGGCCAAGGTGTTATGGGGCCAGCCTGGGGTGTCCCTGGCAAAAACCTTCAGCCCAGGAGAATGGGAGGAGGGAGCCTGGTGCCATCTTGCCCAGCCCTGGCCAGGGGGCGACCTGACAAATCCAACTGCAGGAACTTGCAGGGGTTCTGGGGCCAAGAGGGACAGGAAAGAGGGGGTCAGGGAAGGCAGGAGGGCCAGAGAGCAGCATCCATCAGGGTGGGGTTGGCAGCGAGTGAGGGTGCACCCCATCCGTATACACCAGGAAGGGTGAGCGTCGGCTGGCTCAGCCCCACGCTGGCTGGAGGTGCCGGGGTCCCCATGCCTGACCAGGGGCCTGACCAGGCCGGGCCCAGGGCTACAGATGAACCCACAGGCCCTGCCTGGGAGTGCTGGCCTGCTTTCTTCTCAGCCTGTCCCGGAGGCTTTTGGCACCCTCGTGTCCTCAGGGCTCCCCAGGTCCCCGCTTCGTGCCTGGCGGTGCCCAGCGGCTCTCGCTGTGCCACCTCCACTGTGAGACTTCCTAAGAGATCCCGAGGACTCCAGGTGGCAGCTACTGGGCCCTCTCTTCCCCCCACCCTGCCCAGGCACCTTGTCAGCAGGGTGCTGCCCAGCCCACCGTCCCTCAGGACCTTCCTCCGCCCTGCAGGGGGGCTGGTCCCAACCTCACGGCCAGAGAAGAAAGGCAGATGGAGATGGGGTCCCGCATCCTCTCATCCCACCAATTGCAGCGGACCTCTCATTTCCAGGAGTCAGAGCACAGAGAAAATGCAGGCTGCCAGCTCAGCAACTGTGAGCCTCAGGAGGGAGCCGGCGCAGCCCGGAGCCCAGCGAGGCCCTTCCAGGCCCTCGGCTGAAGGGAAAGTCCCACGGCCTTATGCTGTGGTCCAAATGTGTCCCCCAAAGTCCATGCATTAGAAACTCTGTCCCTGGTGCAGCAGTGTTGCGGGGCAGAACCCCCTGAGAGGTGACTGAGTCCCACTCATGGATTAGCAGATACCACGGGAGTGGCTTTGTTATAGCAGTGATTCCAGATAGCGTAGGAGTGCCTCTGCTGTAAAATTGAGCCCTGTCGTGCTCTTGGCCTTCCCAGCCTCCAGAACCTTGATTTCAACAAACCTCTATTCTTCATAAATTACCCAATCTCAGGTATTTTGTCATAGCAACAGAAAACGAACCAAGACAGCTTGGACCTGGAGGCCCAGTGTGACCTTCCCAACCCACTTTTTAATCCCATTTGCGATGCTAGTTTTTGCCCACCCTGAGCTTTAGACAGACCCCAGTTCTTGAAGGGGGTGCCCCTTCCTGTCCTCTGTTTGCCCCCATCCTCCCAGGCTTGGGGGATGCCCGACCCCTCCTGTTATGCCCTTAGTGTGTCCTCCACAATGCATAGGCTGAAGCCCTGAACCCCAGGACCTCAGAATGTGACCTTATTTGGAAATAGGGTTGTTGCAGATGTGGCTAGCACCAATGAGGTCACCAGGGAAGGCCCTGCTCCAACATGACTGGTGTCCTTATGAAAAGGGGAAATCTGGACACAAACACACAAAGAGGACGTGTGTACGAAGGTAGAGGTCGGGTGGTGTTTCTGCAGGAGAGGAGGTCAAGGATGGCAGCAAAGGGGAGAAGCTGAGAGGCTGAGACCGAGTTCCCTGCAGCCTTGGAAGGACCAGCTCCCTGCACCTGGAACTGCCTTCCAGCCCCCAGCTATGAGAGATAAACATGTGTGGTTTAAGCCCTGCTGTGGTGGTGTGTCACAGCAGCGACAGGGCATTCACACAGCCCCTCCCCGTGTGTCCCAGCGTGTCCTCCCTACCTCCTGGGACCAGCAGAGGCCATACCACAGGCCACACTGTAGGATGCTCTGGGCCACAGACAGCCGCCCTACCACAGGCCCCTGGGCCCCTCCTCATTCTCCGCAGATGACCTTTCCCACCTCCTACTTCCCAGAGGAAGCAGGAGCCAGGGTGTCCTCACACCACTCTCCGGCCATTTCTGCTGCCTGCACCCACCCCAGGCCACGCCCGAGTCCCAGAGGAAGTGGGCTCCTGCCAGCCTGAGGCCCTACTTTCCCTGAGCGCTCAGCTCCGGCCCTCCCAAGTTCTGGGGCTACCTTGCCATCCATCCGATCCTCCCTCCAGCCTCTTCTCCCCACTCAAAATCCTATTTTGAGGCACACACGCTGCAACTGTTCACACTGTGAAAAAACAAAAGGCCCCCCGCCCCGGGACTGCTGCCCTGCACTGCCTCCCCTTCCAGCCCAGCCCTGCTTCTCCGCGCTCCCCGCACTCCACCTGGACCAGCAGGCGGGCCAAGCTGGGCGTCCCTGGTGGGGACCGGCGTCCATGTGGGCAGTGAGTGTCATCTGAAAACTGAGTGCCTCGCGCTGTGCTGGCAGCAGGCTCCCAGGAGCAGGCCCTTCCCTTGGAAACCGAGCATCACTCCGAGAATCAGACACAACCTCTGTTCACTTGGAATCTTTGCTCCACCAGCTCCGAGGGCAGCATGCGGGGCGGGCCCTAGCCTGGTCCATCTTCCTGGCCTCAGAGCCGGGGCAGAGCCCAGCAGGCCGCTCTGGGCCGAGGGGATGAGAGAGGAAGGTCGGCTCTGCCAGGGACGATGGGGTGGGCAGGCGAGGCAGAGCCCAGGGTTGGCCAGGAGGAAGTCTGTGAGGTGGCCAGGGCAGAGGGACATGGCATTGACTGAGCGCAGGAGGGCACCAAGTGGGGCGGGGTGACCTGGCACCCAGGAGAGCTGGGCGGAGCTCGGGGGCCCCTGGGCTGTCTCTGTCTTCGAAGCGCTTTCACAGGGGAGCGTCCTGGGGCAGAGTGCACATCTGACACTGTCCCTGTGGCTGAGCAGAGGACAGAGCACAGGCCAGTGGAGGTGGCACCTGAGGTGGGCAGGGGCACAGGGCCAAGTGCGGGGTGGAGAGAGAAGGGGAGTCCCAGAGGCTTTGGGGAAACGGGGAGCAGCCCCACTTGGCGGGTGAGGGGACAAGGGGACGATGTGACGTCTGGGTCCTGGCTGGTGATACAGGGCAGAGTTCTCACTAGGAAGTGGTCAGAGAGGAAATCAGGTGTGGGGTGCTATGGTTGAATGCATGTGTCCCCAAATCAAGATGTTGGGGCTGAGAAGCACTGTGCTGGGGAGAGTCTGAGCTTCGGGAGGGGAGGCCGCGAGGGCTCCACGCCCGCCCCGTGTGTGAATTCAGCAGCAGAGAAGGGCTGAAGGGGAGGAGCTGGGCCTGGGCCCCCTTTGGCTGTCTCCACATGGCTTTGTGGTGACAAGGTACCCCCTTTGAAGACGAGAGTCTCAACAGACACCAGATCTGTCTCATTTGACCTTGGATTTCCCAGTTCCAGAACTGAGAGAAGATGAGTTTCTGTTCTTCATAAATGACCCAGCCTCAGGTACTTTGTGATAGCAGCAGGGTGGGGTGAAGACGGGGAAACAGGCCCTCTCAGGGGGTTTTGACTCTGCGCGGCCCATGGGACAGGGAGGTGGGCTGTGCACAGGCAGATGTGTCAGGGCCACATGCTTAGGGGAGGTAGGACAAATGAGGAAGAGAGTCCAAGACACGTCGACAAGGTTAAGGACCAGGCCAGGCCAGAAGAGGAAGCAGTAGGTCTGATTTGGTGATGAGTTTGGTCAGAACCGTAGAGGCACTGCTGGGGTAGAAGTGACTGCTGAGGTCCTTTGGGGCCCTGGCCAGCAGATGAGGAGGAGGGTCGCCCCGGCCAAGCCATTGGTGCCCATGGCAGGGCCACACCTGGAGAGATGGCCCTGTGGACTATCGCGGGCGGAACTGTGTCCCTAAAAGTTCATGTGCTGAAGCCCTGCCCCCAGTCCCTCAGAATGTGACTGTATTTGGAGACAGGGCCTTTAAACAGGTGATTAGGTAGAAATGGGGTGTTATAGCGCACGCCTGTAATCCCAGTACTTGAGAGACCAAGACCGGAGGATCGCAGGTTTGAGGACAGCCTCGGCAATGTAGTGAGACTCTCAACAACCTAGCGAGACCCTGTCTCAAAACAAAAATTAAATAGGGCTGGTGGTGTAGCTTGGAGGTAGCATGCCCCTCCCAGTACCACCACACACACAAAAAAAGGTTGCCAGGGTGGCCCTCACCCACACGACTGGGGTCCTTATAGGAAGAGGAGATCAGGACACAGATACACAGAAGATGGCCATGTGAGGACACAGGGAGAAGACGCCGTCTGGGCGCCAAGGGGAGAGGGCTAGGAGGAGCCGGCCCGCGGCACCCCATCCTGGACTCCAGGACATGGGACACCACAGGGTCCACGTGGCTACCCCAGGAACTCACACGGATAGGGGCAGTTGAGGAAGGAAAACTCGTGGCTGTAAGGGAGGGGGCTCTGCCCCAGGAACCCTGGGACCCCTCCTCTTCCTCCTCGAGGACCTGAGCCCAGGCCAGGATGGGGGAGAGACCCTGAGGAAGGCCGGGCAGGTCCCGGGGCAGGACGCCCGCCCGCCATGGAGAAAGTACTTATCTGCAGGGTGTGTGTCCTGGAGGGTGGCCAGCAGCTCCCGCCACATGGCACGAGGTCAAAGGCCAGGGAAAGAGAAGTTGGGGTGCATCTGCATGCAGGTGTGAAGCAGGAGATGGGCCGGGGCGGGAAGAGGACTTGGGTACCCGGGCTGGGCTGCTTGGGGAAGGAGACGGTTGGGTCAGCTTGCGGGTTGGACGGGTCCTGCAGCAGCGGCTCTGCCCTTGAGGGTCACTCCTGTGGGGCAAGTGGTGTGTGGGTCTTGCTGTGGGGAGCCAGGCTGTGGGGTCAGGCAAGCTGGTGTCGCTCTGGCCCTTCCTCTCCCACCGTCAGAGTCATGGGGAGCTGGGGGCCGGGCGAGGGGAGAGGCCCATGGACAGCCGAGCTGGGGAGCCTGCAAGGGGGCCGGGGTGTACGGCAGGTCAGAGAGAGAGGCCGGGTACCCGGGGAGCGGACTCGGAGTGAACAGGCCGAAGGGTCCATGAGGTGAGAGCTGAGGCCAGGGCATTTAGGGACGAGGGGGAGCTGCTTGGGGACAGGCGAGGGCACAAGGTTTTTAAGGAGCTATAGCTTAGCAAAGAGAAAACAGTAGCTGTTGGGGCCGCTCAGGTGGGAAGGTGCCCTAAGCAGATACAGGCCAGGGGCACTGGCTGGCATGGGACCAAGGAGCACAGGAAAGCGTGGGGTCTGGGGACACAGGACAGCGTTGGGGGGCATGCTCAGCTGTGTTCTCACTGCTTGGTGCAGCAGGGGGACCAAGCATTTCCATGGAGAAGTACAACCTGAGCTGACAGGGCAGGGAGGAGCTGCTGGTGGTCTGTGGGCAGGCTCGGTGGCCCCAGCTGCTATGTGTGCCATCCCCAGGGACACGGGCCTCTGTGTGCCAAGGGGCAGTGCTGCATGGGTTCTGCACCGAGGCCTCTGGTTGCGGAGGGGCAGCCCCCCTGGGGTGAGGGAGAGATGCTGGGGACTGGAGGTCAGGGCCCCAGCTGGGCACCCGTCTGCACCCTGGTTCCTCCCGTGAGTGGGTGCAACTGCAGCCTAGAGAGCAAGGAGGCTGTGGGGGCAGGACCCCCGAGGGGTGCAGGGCCGGAGGGCCTCTGAGGCTGACCTGGAAGGGTCTAGACCTGGAGGTTCCCAGGGTGACCAGGCTACCTCCCAGGATGGTGGCAGGATGTGGCATCCATGCCAGGAGGGCAGGGAGCTGGGCCGGGACTTAGGAGATGGGGTGACAGGCAGGCTGACAGGGACGAGGGGAGAGGAGGCCATGTGGCTAGATGGTGGCTGTCCTGGTGTGACCCGTCCAGCCCTGAAAACTGGGGGCTGTCCCATGGAGAGTAGTGGTAAGAGAGGCAGCTCTGTGTCGCACAGGGCACAGTGGACAAAGGACATACTCCCTCCCACCCCCACCCAGGGTCTCACTCTTTTGCTGTATAGACAGTTATCCAGGTCCAGGCACTGGTGACTCAGCAGTGAGTGACACCAAGTCCCCAACTTCTCAGAGCTCACCTGCCAAAGGGAGAGACAGACTGAGCAAATGAAAAGCAAGTCTGTGGTGACCAGGAGAGGTGACAGGCCACGGGTCCGGGGTGCGACGGTGGGCTGGGGCTCAGGGAAGGCTTGTGGAGGAGGTGACATGCAGGGACCTGATGGAGGAGGCCGCAGGTGGAGCCCTGAGGACCCCAGGAGCAGAGGCAGGCGGTGGCCCTGGGAGCTGACTGCCGGCCACCAGGTGGTCAGAGGTGGTCAGGGGCCAGTGTCCAGCCTTGCTGGGGCGTGGGAGCCGGGCCGACCCTCGGGAGGGACCAAGTGGCACGAGGGCAACGGGAGGCGGGAGGAGCCTGGTGCTGGTCCCGGGAGGCAGGCGCTCCCTTCTCCCTGTCCACTTGATGGCTGGGTGAACCGAGGCTCAGTGTCCCGTGTGAGTGGGGTGGGTGCTGAGCTGCAGAGGCCAGCACTAGCCATCAGGCTCCAGTGCCCCCTGGGGAGAGTCTAAACCATCAGGTGAGGCCCAGGCAGCGGCAGCCACTGCCTCCCAGGGCGTTCTGGACCCAGGCAGGGCAGGTGCTTGGGACCAGAGGACACGGAGCTGGACGGGTCACTGGGGCGAGGCTGGACTGGAGGGGGAGGGTGGGGCCCGGTTTGAGCCCTGTTGTCCCATGTCAGGGACACTACATATCAGGGGCACATGTGGCGCCCAGCAGGTGGGCATCTCAGAGAGGCTCTGGCCCCACCAGGACCCTCTCCTGGCTCCGCTTGGCCAGTGTGTGGGGGGTCCAGTCCCTCAGAGGGAGGGAAACCCGTGACCTCGTCCCCATCATAATCCCACCCACTCCCCAAAGGACCCTGCTGCCCTGACTCTGCCCTGCACCAGCCTCTGCTCCTGCTGTCCCCAGAGGTGGCGACCGCCCCGCGTGAATCCTACTCTGAAGCATGGCCTCCCTTGAGCCCCCGGGGACTCTCTAGGATGGGGAGTCGGCCCTGTGTCCTGGGAGCACCCACGCTCTGTGGAGCCTTCCTGCCCATGACTTAGCCCCTGAGGTCCTGGCCACTGGCTCTTGTTGGTGTCTCACTTGATCTGTTTTTTGTTGTCGCTTAAGAATTGTATTGTTTAAGCCGGGCGTGATGGCGCACGCTTGTAATCCCAGTACTTGGGAGACTGAGACCGGAGGATCTGGGTTCGCCGCCAGTCTCAGCTACTTAGTGAGGTCCTCTGCAACTTAGTGAGACCCTGTTTCAAAATAAAGAATAAAAAAAATAGGCCGGGCATGGTGGCGCACGCTTGTAATCCCAGTATTTTGGGAGGCGGAGACTGGAGGATCCAGGTTCGTGGCCAGCCTCAGCTCTCTCTCTGTCTCTCTGTCTCTCTCTCTCTCTCTCTGTCTCTCCTTAGTGAGGCCCTCCACAACTTCATGAGACCTGGTTTCAAAATAAAGTATAAAAAAATAGGGCCGGGGGCGTAGTGCGGAGGTAGAACGCCCCTGCGTTCAATCCCCGGTACCGCAAAAAAAAAAAAAAATAGGGCTGGGGGTGTAGCTTGGAGGTACAATGCCCCTGGGTTCAATCCCCAGTAGCGCAAAATTAAAAAAAAGAATTGTATTGTTTAAACGCTGGTGAGGATGGGGGAACAGGAGCTCTCATACGCTGTTAGTGGGAGTGTATATCAGTACAACACTATGGACATCAATACGGAGGTTCCTCGAAAGACTAGGAATGGGCCGGGCGTGGGGGCGCACACTTGTAATCCCAGTACTTGGGAGGATGACACAGGAGGATTGCAGGTTCACGGCCAACCTCAGCTACTTAGGCCCCCCGCAACTTAGTGAGACCCTGTTTCAAAATAAAGAATAAAAAATAGGGCTGGGGGTGTAGCTCAGAGGTAGAACGCCCCTGGGTTTCATCCTAGGAATGAGCCACCATGTGACCTAGGTCTACCTCTCCTTGAGATCCTTCCCAAAGTGTTGAAGTCAGAAAATCACAGTGACCCACGCTTCCCCGTGCTGACAGCGGCACAACTCACAGTGGCCAGATTATGGAACCAACCTAGGTGCCCGCCAACAGATGAATGGCTAATGGAAATGCGGCACATACACACGCTGGAATTTTACTCGGCCATAAAGAACAAAATCGGGTCATTTGCAGGAAAACGGATGGAACTAGAAAATATTATGGTAGGTAAGATGAGCCAGGCTCAGATAGTCAGGGGTGGTTATGTTTTCTTTCATATGGGAAGCTAGAATACAAAAAGGAAGCAAAGGGGACTTAAATGAGGAGAGAAACCAGTAGCATCGGGAGGGGAAAAACAAGTATTGAGGAAGGGAACAGTTCAAATAATGTTATGTCCAGAGCGGGGCGTGGTGGCGCACGCTTGTAATCCCAGTACTTGGAAGGCTGAGACCAGAGTATCCGGGTTCGCGGCCAGCCTCAGTTACTTAGTGAGGCCCTCTGCAACTTAGTGAGACCCTGTTTCAAAATAAAGAATAAAATATAGGGCCGGGGGTGTAGCTCGAAGGCAGAATGCCTCTGGGTTCAATCTCCAGTACCACAAAAACAAATACAAAAACAAACAATGTTATGTCCATATAAGAAGTTTTCAGCTGGGCGTGGTGGCGCATGCTTGTAATCCCAGTACTTTGGGAGGCGGAGACCGGAAGATCTGGGTTCGCGGCCAGCCTCAGCTCTCTCTCTCTCTCTCTCTCCCTGTCTCTCTCTCTCTCTCTCTCATGAGACCGGGTTTCAAAATAAAGTATAAAAAAAATAGGGCCAGGGGCATAGCGCGGAGGTAGAATGCCCCTGCGTTCAATCCCTGGTACCGCAAAAAAAAAATAAGTTTTCACTCACTAATAAAAGTATATATATATATATATATATATATTATAATTTAATTGCCTAAGTATTTGAAGAAGTTTGATTTCCTGGGGGAAATGATCTCAGGCTCACAGAAAAGGTTCAAGAACAAGAGCAGTACAAAGAAGCCCTGCGTGCCCTTCACCGACACCCAGGTCTGCATCTCTTACGTACTGCTCTTTCTCTGTCTCTTCCTCTCTCTCTCAGCCTTTTCTTTCTGTCCAGATCTCTCTCTCTGTCCCCCTCTCCCTACTTCCCTCCCTTAATCCTAAAGACTTTAGTCTACTTCCTAAAATAAAGCTATTCTCTTACCGAACCCCAGGACCGCTGTCAACATCAGCACAGCAAAAATGGAAACATGGCTTTATCGACTCTACCAGTCCATGTCCCATCACCTGCCCCCCACTGCTGTGTCTCCTTTTTGTTTGAACCATTTATTTGCTTCCTGGCATAACAAGAGTTCCCCTGTGCATCTCTTGCCCGGCCCTGAACTACACGTCTCCCGGGAGCCCCGTCCCTTGGGTAGGAGATGGCCTTGGAAACCCAGCCTGGATGCTCCTGGCTTCTGGGGTTTGGGGCAGGAGATCCCTGCCCACCTGCTGGCCTTGCGTGCACAGCCCCCCTTCTCTTGGTCTCCAGCAGCTGTGACAGCACAGCACAGCACAGGTCATTTGGGACATCAGTGGCTGCGCCCGCCTCCATGACCTCCAGCATATGCGTCTCACTCCTCTCTGCCTCCTCCTCCCCTCACGCTGACCCCAGCACGTCTGCTCTTCCCCTCTCCAGGGGCACCCTGACCTGTGCCTGCAGCCCAGACCCCACTTTCAGCTGCCTCTCCTCAGAGACCCCCCATGGGCCCCCAAGCCCATGACCCCATAGCCAGCTCCCCTCAAACCCATCCTGGCCACCGAGCCCTGGGGGCCCCACGGCTCAGCGGCTCCACCCTCCACGTCTCTCTCCCAGGAGATGGTGGGGGCTCGCATTCCATTCCCCCCTCTGGCCTTGCCTCCTGACTGCCTATTCTCCACCTGCTGAGATCTTTCTAGAATGCAGACCTGGCAAGTACAGGCACGGGATCGCCCCGTTCAGCCCTTGCTCTGTGCAGGCGCGTGCTCTTCCAGCTGGAAATCCCAGAACCACCCCAGCAGGGCTGCAGGGCAGAGCGTCGCTAGCCAGAATCTCATGTTTGACATTCCCTTGCTTAAAATGAAAAGATAACTTCCCTCCCCCCTGCCAGGGTCTGCCTAAACCAGGGGCCTTGAGTCCTGCCTGTTGGGAGCACGGTGGGTGGTGCCCCTGACTCCTCTTTTCCACAGGCCCTTGATGCCCTCTGCCCCTGGATGGAATCCACCCTGTTCCTGGTACGATGGCCCCTGGAGAGCTATCTCCATGGCTCTGGGTCCGGCCAGTCTGTTCCTTGAAGTCCCCATCCGTGGTCTACTCGGCTCTGCATGGGACATGCCTGGGCTGGAACATCCCTGCCCCCTCATCCTCAGCCTTCCCCTCTGAGATATCATCTTGCAGGGCGTCCGGGGTCAGGTCGTGGGCCTCACTTATGTCTCCTGCAGGCACCTGAGCCCTGGACACACGCTAAGTCACGTTGTCCCAGCATAGACCCCCTGCACTGGTGCCCACCTAGGACCAGTCGACCTGCCCAAGCGTGCTGCCTGGCATTCCCAGAGGCCTGGCCTTCCACTCCAGGAGCCAGGGGGAGGCCCAGGCTCTAGGCAGAAGGCCCAGGGCTGGAGGTGGGTGATGGGACTGGGGCTCCAGCTGCAGGGTCCCCAAGCTGGAAAGGTCTCAGATCTATTGAGAGGAGCAGGGTCAAGGGAACGGCCCACAGTGAAGGCCATCTTGGACGTCAGCAGACGCCAGGCAGCCAAGGCTGATCTGCTCTGTTCTTCCTATCTCCAGGGCCCCGTGGATCTGACGCAGGGCTTCTGGGGAGCAAGGGCAGAATGCTTGGCTGGCAGCTGCTGCCCCCCGGCTCCCACCAAGGTCTGTGCGCAGGGCCCTTGAGGCCCGCTGCCTCGTCTTACACAAAGTGGGCTATGCTGACAGCACAGTCTCGCTGTGACGGCTCTTGTCAGGCCTGCCAAGGACCCGCTCCTCGGAGCAGCCAGGGCTGAGCAGAAACGAGTGCCCTCGGCCCAAGGCGCGGCCAGGTCAGACCTGCCGCCATGTCCTAACACAGCCCTTCCTGGTGGGCACAGCCACTCTGGCAGGACTGCGACCTGGGACAGCCCTGTGCACCTTGCAGGAGGGTCTAGGACCCGAGGTCCTTGTGTCGCCCAGTGGAGTGGGGGAATGACATTACTGGCCTCGTGGAGAGGCAGTGCAGACTAGAGTCCTCTGCGCAGACTCAGTCCCGGACCCTCCTCCTCCTGATGCCTGCCCCAGAGTGATGTGGGGGTGGCAGCACGGGGACTCACGGTGGCTCCCAGCTTCTGGCCTCGGATGGGACCACAGGAGGGGCAGCCTGGGAGGAATGGGGGCTGCCTGCACTGCGGGCACACCTGCCACACCTCGCCTGGGCTCGTGCCCTCAGATGGATTTCTCGGGGGCTTTGGATGAAGGTGCCAATGGACAAATGAGCTTCTGGGAATTTCTGCTCAGACGCGACTGGGCCCCTATGGCCCTCTTTCTGCAAGCCCTGTGCTGTTGCAGGTGTCCACACTGAGCTCAGGGACCTGGGTGCTGACGCTGACCACGCCCGCCAGCTCCAGGGTGCAGCCCAGGGTGGATTCCATGTAGGGGCCTCCTGGCTTTGGCCTCCTCTGAGCCCCCCATGGCCTCTGCTCCTCAGCACTCCGTGACCATGCTGCACCATGGTCAGCAACTTAGCGAGACTCTCAGCAACTCTGCGAGACCCTGTTTCCAAATTTTTTTAAAAGGGGGGAGCTGGAGGTGTCACTAGGAGGTAGAACACCCCTGGGTCCAATCCACAGGGGTCTCAGCTGACCATGCTGCAGGCCGCCGCAGAGGCCCCAGAGCGGGGAGCGCAGAACCAGAGCAGACTAGTCAAGGGGATTGGAATCCTTTATTGACCATCGGGGTGAGGCCAGGCCCCTCCAGGCTGGGCTGTCGGGGTGCTTCCAGTGTATTCTGCTGGGTGCTCACTCGGGGCCGGGCAGGGCCGCAGGCAGCCTAGGACTCGGTCTCAAACATCTTCTTCCGGCCCTCCATACCAGACTTCTCCTCGATGTTCTTCCTCCAGTCACCCACGTCGCGCAGGTCCCGCTCCTGGGGGCAGGGCAGAGAAGCCTCAGGTTTCCCTGTCCCTCCCAGCGGGCCCTCAGCCTCGGTTTCCCCCTGTGGGTGGCCTACCTTCTCGGTGTCCTCCTTCTTGACCTGCTTCAGGTTGGCACGCAGGTCCATGCACACCTTGTGCTTGGAGCCCAGCAGGGCCTTGAGCATGGCGTCGGCTGACATGCGCACCCGCCGCAGCGGGGGCCTCTTGAACTTGCCCCTCAGGTCGAACAGCTTCTGGTTCATGTCCTCCAGCTGTAGTGAGGGAGGCCGGGTGGGTGGGTGACTGGCAGCCCCCTACCATACCCCCTGCCCTGCCAGGTTTCCCACCCACTCCTCGCCTCCTTTTTTGTTTGTGGTCCTGTGGATTGGACCCAGGGGTGTTCTACCTCCTAGTGACACCTCCAGCCCCCCTTTTTAAAAAAATTTGGAAAGAGGGTCTCACAGAGTTGCTGAGAGTCTCGATAAGTTGCTGAGGCAGGCCTCGAACCTGTGATCCTCCTGCCTCAGGCTCCTGAGTGCACCATCGTGCCTGCCTCTCACCTCCTTGCTGCTCTTCTGCACCTTCACCTCCATGTCATACTTCTCCTCCTCTGCGGCGTCGATCTTGGCGTGCAGCTGTTTGCAGAGCTCCTATGGTGGGGGCGGGCGGCGCGTGGGTAGCCATCCTGGCGCCCGGGGGCCACGGTCCCGCGGCCCTGACCGCCCCGCTGGCTCTCTGGAGGACTGGGGAGCGTGAGGCAGCGGGCCGGGGAGGGGTGGTACCTGCACTTCAGACATGGAGCCGGGGATGTGCAGGGGCGGGCAGTGCTCCGACAGGTAGTTCTGCTTCTCTGTCTCGCGGCGGCTCTCCTCCTTCTCCAGCTCTGTGGCCGCGATCTGGAGCATCACGCTCTGCGGGGCGGCGGGGCACAGGTAGTGAGGGGCTGCGGGGTCCCACGCCGCCCCTGCAGCCCCTGAAACAGGTACCTACCTTCAGGTGCTGTCTCCGGGCCGTGATGGCCCTGTTGCGCTTCTGCAGGGTAGGACAGAGGGGCAGAGTCAGGCCATGCAGGAGCTCCTAACCCTTCCAGGAACCATCCAGGCCAGGGGCTTCCGCGGGGCTGTGGTGCCCCCATCCGGGGCCTGCTCCCCCTCCTCCAGGGTCTACTCTTCCAGCCAAGGGTATGCTCCCCCACCCCAGCACAGGATCTGCTCCCCGCTCCCAGAGCCTCACTCCAGGGTACATGCTACAGAGACACACGCTGTGACTGCAATGTGGGGCTGGGGGATGAGGCTAGGGGCTGGGGCTGGGCCACAGAGGCAGTGGGAAGGGGCTGGGGAGGGCGCGTGGGGTGCAGAAAGAAGAAGTGGTTCTCCTTCGTCCAGGCCCCAGCCCCACTTCCCCTGTGGGCCCTGCAGCCACTTCCTCTCTTTCATCAGCATCTCATGGGAGGGGTGGTTTCCGGTAGGGAGCGTCTTCCCTGGGACCTTGCCGCTCTGCCCTCTGACCTGTCCTGAGTGGGGTCCTGTCCCTTCCAGAGTTACTCACCTCCTCACTGTCCCAGGAGGAAGGGCGGGTGGGGAGGGGAGAGAAAAGACAGGTTAGGGCCACGGCTGGGGTGTAGCCGGAGCAGCAGGGGTGGGCGGTGGCCAAGGAGGGTAGGGGCTGCTGCTGGGGAGATGCCGGCCCCCGCCCCAGGGAGGGACGGGTAGGGTGGCAGGGGCCCTGCACCGGGTGCCACTTACTCCCCCATCCTGAGGTCTTGAGCTCCGAGCCTGTGGGGAGAGAGGGCAGAGGTGTCAGGGCCGGGCTCACACGAGGCCTGCGGCAGGCAGCGAGGACCACGAGGCCTCAAGCTCGCAGCCCCTTCTGCTCGTTTGCTCCCAACTCCGACAACCTTAGAGGGCCGTGTCTTGGAGGGGCTCCCAGGGAGAGCGTAAGAGGAGAAAGTGTTCCCAAAGTGTCCAAGGCAGGGCCTGAGGAGCTGCAGCTGTCCCCAAGAGGGGTGGGATGGGCCAGCACAGGTGGCTGCCAGCGCCATGCTGTTATTTTTAACCCTGCTCCTTTGGCTTTGGACCTAAGTGCATGCTGGAAGACGCCCCTGGTGTGGCCTGGGGGCTCACTCGGGTCCCCGGCTTGCTCCACTCGTGAGCTCCTGCCTCTGTCCCCAGAGTGGAGGCCTTGCCATCAGAGGCCTGGCCAAGACCCCTGGCCCATCCCAGCTCCCTCCCCAAACTGCTGCTTCTCCCAGCGCCATGGGGGCCCCCAGAGAAGGCTGCCGGCAGTGGCCCCAGACCCCCAAGGCTCTGCTCAGAAAGTCCTTCTGCAAGCTAGCTGGAGAACTGCCCTGACTTCCGGCCTCGACGGACCAGGCTGGGCCTCACCTGGAGTCTGGGCAGCAGGGCTGGGAAGGAGGTCAGGCCAGCAGCGGCAAGTTGGGCTGGTGGGCCAGGGGGAGGGGTATAAATGGCCTCCCCCAGGCCGGGCCCCTGCTCAGAAAGGGCATGGAGTCTTCCTCAGACCAATGGGGGCACAGAGAGCCAGAGAGACCTCCCCACCTGCCCAGGCCGCCTGGCCCGGCCCAGCCCAGCCCAGGCGCTCGCCACTGGCCGCGTGTTGTGGTCCTGTCCAAGAAGTCTTGGGGTGGGGGAGGGTTGGGCTGCTCTATTTAGGGCTCAGTGACGAGTTCAAGACGCCTCCCTTGTTCTTCCAAGGAGCTGAGGACCACATGGCTGCTGCCTCGGGAGGCCCCCAGCTCCAGGGTCAGGGGAAGACTCGGCCACGGGAGGCCTGGCCCCACATTGCCTGTCTGCTCAAGTCAGTGTCAGGCCCACCTGGTCTCACTGCACAGCTCTGCCGCCACCTGGCCCCCTCGCTGCTTGTGGGGTACCCGCTTTCCACTCGGGCCCTGCAGTTCACTGATCCCCTTGTCAGACCAGGGCCGGCTCTTCAGGCAAAGCTGGCCACCTACCTGCCTCCCTTCCATGAGCTGGCCCCTGTGCAGTGATAGGGATGGGGGGTTGGGACTCCCCTCTGCATGAACCTGCATTCCTGCCTGGGGTGCTGCAGTAGGATCAGGGGCCCCTGGAGGAGCAGCTGGGCCCCTCCCGGCCCGCCTCAACGCCCTGCCTGCTGGTGCCTCCGCACGGGCAATTTGGAACACGTCCTTCAACCCCAGGACAGCGGCACCAACGCCCTGGGAACCTCTCCGTGACCCGTGGGGGCTTAGGGCCCCTTGGCCGCCCGGGCAGGCCCACGTTGCCCTCACCCAGGGCCAGGGCCTTCATTCCCCCCACACACCCCTGCAGGCCCCACCCTGCAGAGGCGCCTGGCCCGTGACTTGGCACACTCTCAGAGTTGGTGGGGCGCTTGGCCCAGCCCTGACAGCTCCCCAGCCCCGTGGGGATCAGAAGAGACATGAGATGCAGGAGGTTTGGAGCGCTAAAGCCCTCCAGATGTACGGGGATTAGGAGGTGCCTCCCCGGCCAGGGCTGCTCCCCCAAAGTCCCCTAAGCGCCTTCCAAAGGCATCTACTGCCCCCTGCTGCTCGCATGGAGGAGGCCTGGTGCCACTGGTTCCTGAAGGTGCTGGGGGTCCCCGTGTCCCTGCAGGGATCCCTCCAGTTCCTTCTTACCTTGCTATTCCCTACCCTGCCAGATGGGAGGTCCCCACCTCCCCTCCTCTTCCCAATTTGGCCCAGAGAGGACCTGCGCCTCTTGCAGGACCTCTCCCCACCCAGAGGTCAGGCCTTGGGCAGAGGCTCGGGGCCCATGACTCTGGAGAGAAGGCCCGGGCCTGTCCATGGGGGGGGAGGCTTGGCTGAGGGTCCAGCCCCACCATGAGCCCCAGCTGCACAGGGCTCTGGCAGACACACGTGGTGGGAGAAGGCATTTATTACAAGGATTCCCAGGGGATGGCCTGGATGAGTGGCCACGGCTCCACCTGGGGAAACTGAGACCCAGGATGTTCTCAGGAGCGTGGCACTGGCAGACGCAAGCGGGGCTGCAGGGCCAGGATACCGTCCACCTCCCTGGCAGGCCTCAGGCGGTGCCACTGGGCGATGGGCCGCCGGGCATGGGCCAGCATGTCTGCCCAGTGCTGCAGGGGCTGGCCGGAGGCCCGGGAGCCCAGTAGCACCTTGCCCACAGGCTCGGCCCGGAGCTGCAGGCTGCGGGCCCAGACGGCCAGAACCAGGTCCACATTCTGCACGGACAGACCAGCGTGGGAGAAAAAGACGCAGTGAGCGTGGCCCCGCACCAGCCCCTGGCCCGCCTTCCTCCTGACGGCCCACCTGGACTTGGTCGAAGGGTACGAGGAAGGTGAAGGCCTCATTGAAGTAGGGCGCGGCCGCGCCTCTCCTGGCAGAGGTCTTCCTCTTCTTCCACTTCCTCTGGTTCAGCATGAGCTGGACCTTCACGTAGGGCTCTGGGAAGACGACAAGGGACGGAAGTGTGCCTATGTCTGGCACTGAGCACAGGGCCCTGACCCTCTGTCCACCTGAGCAGGCCAGCGCGCCTCTCACCTGCCAGCCCCGGGCTCAGGCCGCGGGCCTCCAGCACCACCACCGTCAGGCGGCCTGAGCTGGGCACGTACCGGAGTGAGAAGCACAGCTCCCCCGTCTGCTCAGACTGCGGGAGCAAGACGGGCTTCAGCTGGGGAGGGCCGGCCTTGCACCTGCCCCCTGGCCTCTGTCTCCCCCGGGGCACAGGGCTGGGCCCTCCAGCCTGGTGGCCACAGCCCGGTGGCCAACAGCCTCACCTCGGCGGTGCCTGGCGGGCCCAGCTGGTACCAGCGCTCCAGGACGTGCTGCGGATCCACAGCTCCCAGGGGCAGGCAGAGCTCCCCCAGTGGCTCGTGCTCCGAGAAGCGCTTGAAGTCCAGCAGCCGCACCTGCAGGGTGCTCCTGGACAGCTCTGCCTGCGGGACCTGCAGGCCGAGCCGTGAGCGCGCTGCCTTGACCCAGGCCCACCCAGCCTGCCCGGCCCACACTCACATGGAAGCAGCAGGTCTCCTCGAATGTGGGGCAGAGCGTGCCGTGGTGCACCTTTGTCTCGTGCCTGCACTCGGCCCGTGTGGAGATGCTGACCCGGGCGTAGGGGTCTGCGCTGCCCTCCGCCCTGAGGTCAGCTGCCTGCTTCAGGCCCACCCTGATCTGGGAGCCAGCGGGGTGCACTCAGCCAGGGGGCTCCCCAGAGCATCCCCTCCTTAACCCACAGAGCTCCTGAGCCTCACCTCCTGGCTTCCCAAGTCATATTGCAGGGAGAGCTGCAGGCGCCCCCACTGCTGAGGGCCCCCCGGGCCCAGCTCCAGGCTCTCCACATCGGGCTGCACCTGGGTGGGTAGGGATGGGGGATTGGTGCGGGTGGGACCTAGCTCTCCATCAGAGCCCTGGGCTCCCAGGCAGTGGCTCTATGATGTGAATCAAGCCACCCACCTCTAGGCCAGGCCACCCAAGGGCTCTCACATCCTCAGTTCAGCTCTGCAAGGCTGGCCAGACCAACCCTCCAACATAGCATCTGTTGCACCCCTCACTGCCTTCCTCAAGAACCTGCTGTGGCTCCTCGTGACCCGTGGATCAACATTGGTCTGTCTTTAGCAATGCCTCCCCCTCACCTTTGCTCATCTACTTCCCCTTCCAGGGAGGCACTCCCCGTCCCTACTTCTGGGTAGATCAGACTGTCCCTGGGAGCTGAGCTGCTCCTGACCATGTGTGCTGCCCCAAGCTCTGGAGACTGGACCACGTGTCACCCTCTCTGGACCGAGCTGGCGCGGAGCTGGGCTGGGGGAGGCGGGTGCCTGCTCCTCACCAGGTGGGTGGTGGTGCTGCTGCGGGCACTGCCCAGGCCCACGGCCTCCTTGTCTTTGTGTGGCTTCCTGTGGCGGCGGCGGCAGCAGCAGACGGCACAAATGACGCAGGAGAGAATGAGGATGCCAGCAGCGAGGGCCAGGACAATGAGCACCCAGCGGGGCCCTGGGGCATGAGGCAGGGGTAGGGGTGGCTGAGCCACCTCTGTGGGCAGCTCGGTCTCCGCCTGCCGGGCACCCCCATACCCCTCTTGGGGTCCCACCACTCACAGGGGATCCTGGTGATGAGGTCCGGAAGAAGCCCTGGCACGGCTGTGGTGCCAGCTGGGACAGGGGTGCTGTGGGGGCCTGGCGAGCGCCTCATCTTCCTGCCCTGCTGGCTTGGAGGACCTGGCTGGGGAAGGCCGGGTCACCTGTGGGGATGGCCGTGGGGCCCTGCCTGCCTGCTGCCCCATCTGCCCGGCAGCAGCCAGCGCTGGGTCTGCCAGGGCAAGGAGGCAGCTTGGGGTGGCCGGGGGCGAGGGTTCTGAGCACAGGAAGCCAGAGGGCGGGAGGCACTGGGCCCTGGCCAAAGCACCGAGTTGCCACAGGCCTGGCCTCTGGCCACCTCCCCAGCCCTTGCCCTCACCCAGGTGCCCCTCCCCCATGCAGGACCCCCTCTTCCAGGAAGGTCTGCCCCACTCTCCTGGGGCCCATCTTATCCCTGGGGTCTCGTAGCATGGGAGCCATCGCACCCCTCCCCCTCTGTCTGGCCCACTGAGGCTGGCAGGCAAGTTCACAATGGACGTGTCACTGTGCCCCAGGCTATAGGATAGAGCTCTGCGGGGTCACAGGGAGGGAGCCGGGGTCCTGGAGCGGGCTGGCTGCGGGTAGGGGCTCGTTAGAGCAAGCCTGGCTGCATTGGTTACTGGCACAGGCCCAGGCCGGCAGCGCCTGGGGACCAGTGGGCGAGGTGGGGGCAGGCAGGGGCAGGGTGTAGCTGGGAGCGCCAGAACATTCCTCCAGACTGACTCAGCCGCCTGCCCAGACCGGCCTACCTGCCCGCCAGCCCGTGGCATGTGGGTGGGAAGGAGGGTGGGGCGCAGCTGCCCGGGCCCTGCACCCCACCTGCCTGAGGCTGGGGAGGGAGCGCACCTGGCCAGGCTGGCTCCTCCCCCATGAGCAGGGAGGGCAGGGTCCCTAGCTGGGGGCCAGGTAGCCCCTGTGACCCCAGGTGGGGGTTTACTTTCCAGCTCAGCTCTTCCCCCAGGAGGCAGAAGTCTTGGCTCTGGAATGACCAGTTGTGCTTGATCCCCTCACCTCTGCACCCCCAGCATGGGAGAACAGATAGGAGCCCCATCATGACTCCAGGGGTGCCCCCCACAGCATCAAACGCCTCACTGTCCCATGGGGCAGAGGTCAGAGGTCAGAGGAGGGGCTGCAGTTCAGGAGGGCCCCAAGTGGCCTTCCTTCTATGAGGGGCCTCCAACAGATGGACCACGTGAGGCTTCCAGGCGAGGGCTCTGAGCCCAGTATGGCCCCATAGCCGAGGGTCTCGTAGGAGAGCTCACAGGTCCCACCAAGGGACATGGAGAGTGGGGATGGCTTCCGGGCTGCATCCTGCAGCACAGCCCCCCACTCCCACTGAGAGAAGACTCTCAAATGCCTGGGTCAAATGCCTGCAGTCAAATAGATCGGATGCCTACGGTCACCCTTTGAAATTCTTGGTTTTTGAACAAGAAGCTCTACGTTTTCATTTTGCACTGGACCCTGCAAATTAAGTAGCTGGTTCATAACTTGGTTATGGACCCCTGCCTATAATTTGTTCAGGGGGGGCCTTGGCAAGACCCCTGCAGATGGAGAGGGTGTGCCAAGGGCTCCCAGGGCTGGGCAGCCCTCTGTCCACTTGGCTTCCTCTTGCCCTGAGCTCCCAGGTGGGCAGAGCGCCCCTAGTGGCTGCCAGTGGAATGAGCTGGAGGGATCCTCAGTGGGTCCCGCAGCAAGACAGCCCCCAGATTCAAACCAGCTGGCTCCCTGCACAAAGCCAAAGCGTCGGAGGTGACATGCGTTCCATGATGATTGTTGTGGTTGAGAATTCTGGATAAAGCGTCAGGATAGAGTCTCACATTTGCCTCTCTGTGCCCTCTTGGGGCACAGGTGGGGCTGGGGCAGGGCAGGGTGCTGAAAGCCTGATTTGGTGCTGCAGATCGGGAGGGATTTCTGGGCCAGCCTGGGGAGACCTGTCTGCAGAGGACCACGGGGGTTGTCTAGAAGCTGGCCCTGGGGAATCCTGGGGACACCAGCTGCCGAGCAGGGAGAGCCCCAAGGCTTGGGGAGCTCAGGGTCCCGCTGGCCCGCTGGGTCCCCATGGTGGTAAAGGTTCGGGCCGGCATGCAGCCACCAGGTGGCGCTGTTCACTCCTCTGGTCTCTGTCAACCAGCACCTGGAGCCTGCATGCTGGGGCTGGGGCAAGCACCAGGAGCCCTGGGCAGGATGGACACGGCCCCAGGAGGCACTCTGGTTGCCCTGGCCCACCCCAGGGACCCTCAGCAGTGCTGGCCGGGTTAAGGCAGGCGTGCATCCTGTTGCCTGACTTGGGTGGTCTGCCTCCGTGAACCTGGTGAGCACAGGCCACTCTAGGTATCAGTGCTGCTTTTCCAGGAAAGGGAGACAGGTGTCCTTCCCAAATGGAGGCCCCCAGCCCCTCATGTCCCCCCACCCCCGTCTCTCTGCAAACCCAGCTCTGTTCGGCTCTGCTAAGCTGGCCAGCTTGTTCCTGTGGCGGCCAGTTTATCTCCTATTACCACATTCCCATCCCGCTAGCCCTTCAAGGCCTGCCTGAACCCGCCTCCTCCAGGGAGCCCTCCTTAGTCCCTCCAGATTGAGCTGCGTGGCTTCGTGCTGGAGTCCACCTGTGATCCCTCCCAGTCAGAAGTTGGGCACTTACGATTTTTAGTTAGCCCTGCTCACTAGTTCCCTCCACCGACAGTCAACCGGAACTCGCGTGCTACAGAGGGAGCCAGTTTATGTAGGCCTTTCCTCCCGAAAAGCAAGATCTCTGAAGCGCCGGGCAGCAGCCCCAGGAGCACGGCTCTCACCTGATGCCCGGCACCTGCTGCGGCCAGCCCGCCTCAGGCCTTCCTCTCAGACCCCGGCTGCCGGGAGGCTGGTCCCCCCAACAGAACTTGGAGCCTGCGGCTGGAGCCGGTGGCTGGAGCCCAGCGTTTGCTGTCTCTGGTGATTCGGAAAGTCCCAGTGGGGAGGAAGGGCTGTGGGGGGCAGGGCTTCGGGGAGCCCCACCTCATGGCCGGAACTGCTGGCCTTCAGGGACTGGGAACTCCCTCAGGGAGGAAGGTCCCCTGAAGTCTGGGGCTGAGAGTCTGGGTTCCAGACTATCTCTGGGACCCCTCAGGGATGGGGTGTCCTGAGCCCCGCCAAGGTTTGCATGAAGGCCTGAGCTTTGTGAGGGGTGGGCAGACATGACTTGCACGGGTTTGGTGCCCTGTGCAGGCCTCTGGCTCCACCGGAAGGCAGCATGAGGCTGGGAGCCGGGCAGGGGAGCCACCGGGCACTGCTGGGGGCCTGGGGCTGCCTGGGCAGTGCAGGGTGGAGCTCACACAGGGGCAGCGTGGGCCTGCTTGTCCTACTGCCGCCCAGCTTCCGGGACCTAGAGAATATTCTGCAGGCCAGTCTGTCTGTCCTTTGCCTCTAGCAGGGCTGACACAGTCCCTTGAGTCCTTGGTTTCCCAATGAGCAACCCCTCATCTGTGTGGCCCATGAGCCGCACTTGCAGCAGTCTAACCTCAGTGGCTGTTGCTTCGGCTGGGCCTGACCAGGGCTGGCCATCTGAGCTCCCCCACTGTCTCTGACTAGCTAGTCTGGTCCGGTCATGCTACGTTCCAGACCAGGGTGCCAGCTTATCTGCTTCCCTGGCCAGGCGTGGGCTGGTTAATGCTTAACACAGAACCTGCCACACCAGGCCAGGCCCGCGCTGAGACCCAGGCCGGGGATGTTGGGGCCACCACGGGCAGGGGGTGTCAGCATGTGCTGCTCCCCCATGGCTCTGGGCATGTGGGCATCCCCACCACCCCACAGGTGCTGGGGCTGTCCCCTGGTTAACCCAGCAGGGGTGAAAGGGATTTAGAAGTAACTGAGGCACAGTCTGGGCCCAAGAGGACACCTGGGCAGGCAGGAGCCTGTGTTTTGGGGGACGTGTGGGCCCCAGAGTGCAGCTGAACTATGTGCCCCATGAGCAGCTCCCCAGCCCTGCTGTGTAGGGGCTTTGTGCCTCCCCAGGATAAGGGCGCCTCCGAGGCGAGACGGCGTCTGAGGTTCCTGGGCAGGAAGGAGAAAACCAAACAGCTGGCAGCCTGCGGCCAGCCCTGCGGCCAGCCCCCCGGCCCCCGAGACGCGGCTTGGCAGCGGCAGCCAGTGGAGACCCTGGCGGGGCTCCTGGACGGGGGCGCTTCCTTTGAGGGCGCCGGGGGAATGTTTGAGGTTGGAACACACGGCGGGCTCTGGCTGGGGAGCCCCAAGCTGCTGGCACAGATGGGTGAGACGTGCTGGGTCGGCACGTGTGTTCTCTGCCCACGCTGACCCCGCCATGCCCCCGACTGGCTGGGCACCCCTTTCATCAGGGCCCCGGAGGGCCTAGGATGGTTTTATCATTTGGGTGTCCTGAGAGCCTCTCTGTCTCCACACATGTGTGTGCACCCGGTCACCTTTGACTCAGGCTGCCTATGCTCTCTACACCTGGGGAGGCTGCACCCCAATATTGAACCACAAAAGGAAACCTATATCCCAACACCAGACACCTGGAGAAGCTATGCCCCTTCACCTGGGCATCCAGCAAGGCTGTGCCCATCACCAGAGCACCCAGGGAGACTGTACCCAATCACCCAGACATCCAGGGAAACTGTACCCCATCACCTGGGAATCCAAGGAGACTGTACCCCATCACCCAGGCATCTAGGGAGACTGTACCCGATCACCCAGACATCCAGGGACACTGTACCCCATCACCCGGGCATCCAGGGAGACTGTGCCCAATCACCCGAGCATTCAGGGAGACTGTGCCCAATCACCCAAGCACTCAGGGAGACTGTGCCCAATCAGCCAGGTATCCAGGGAGACTGTGCCCATCACCTGGGCATCCAGGGAGAATTACCCCATCACCTGGGCATCCAAAGAGACTGTACCCCATCACCCGGGCATCCAGGGAGACTGTCCCCATCACCAGGCCATCGACAGAGACTGTACCCCATCACCCAGGCATCCAGGAAGACTGTGCCCCATCACCTGGGTATCCATGAACACTATACCCATCACCCGGGCATCCAGGGAGACTGTCCCCATCACCAGGGCATCGAGAGAGACTGTACCCCATCACCCAGGCATCCAGAAAGACTGTGCCCCATCACCTGGGTATCCATGGACACTGTACCCATCACCTGGGCATCCAGGGAGACTGTGCGCATCACCTGGGCATCGAGAGAGACTGTACCCCAAACCTGGGCATCGAGGGAGGCTGTGCCCATCACCTGGGTATCTAGAGAGACTGTACCCACCACCTGGGCATCGAGGGAGACCGTGCCCATCATCTGGGCATCCAGAGAGACTGTACCCACCACCTTGGCATCATGGGAGACTGTGCCCATCACCCGGACATCCAGGGAGACTGTGCCAAACCAATGGGCATCCAGGGAGGCTGTGCCCATCACGTGGGCATCCAGGGAGACTGTACTCCATCACCCAGGCATCCAGGGAGACTGTACCCAAAACCTGGGGATCCAGGGAGACTGCCCCACCACCTGGGCATCCAGAGAGGCTATGCCCCATCACCTGGGCATCCAGGGAGGCTGTGCCCCATCACCTGGGCATCCAGGGATACTCTACCCATCACCTGGGCATCCAGGAAGGCTGTGCCCATCACCTGGGCTTCCAGGGAGGCTGTGCCCATCACCTGGGCATCCAGGGAGGCTGTGCCCATCACGTGGGCATCCAGGGAGACTGTACCCCATCATCTGGACATCCAGGGAAACTGTACCCCATCCGCCGGGCATCCAGGGAGACTGTACCCCATCATCTGGACATCCAGGAAGACTGTACCCCATCCGCCGGGCATCCAGGGAGACTGTACCCCATCATCTGGACATCCAGGAAGACTGTACCCCATCCGCCGGGCATCCATGGAGACTGTACCCCATCATCTGGACATCCAGGAAGACTGTACCCCATCTGCCGGGCATCCAGGGAGACTGTACCCCATCACCTGGGCATCCAGGGAGGCTGTGCCCATCACCTGGGCATCCAGGGATACTCTACCCATCACCTGGGCATCTAGGGAGGCTGTGCCCATCACCTGGGCATCCAGGGAGGCTGTACCCATCACCTGGGCATCCAGGATAACTGTACCTACCACCTGGGCACCCAGGGAGGAGACTGTGTCCCATCACCCAGGCATCCGGGGAGACTATACCCCATCACCCAGGCATCCAAGGAGGCTGTACCCATCACCCGGGCATCCAGGGAGAGTTTGCTCTTCACCTGGGCATCCAGAGAGACTGTACCCCATCACCTGGGCATCCAGGGAGACTTTGCCCCATCACCCGGAAATCCAGGGAGACTATGCCCATCACCTGGGCAACCAGGGAGACTGTACCCACTACCTGGGCATCCAGGGAGACTGTACCCCATCACCTAGGCACCCAGGAGACTGTACCCATCACCCGGGCATCCAGGGATACTCTATCACCTGGGCATCCAGGAAGGCTGTGCCCCATCACCTGGGCATCCAGGATAACTGTACCCCATCACCCAGGCATCCAGGGAGACTATGCCCCATCACCCGGACATCCAGGGAGACTGTGCCCATCACCTGGGCATCCAGGGAAACTGTGCCCATCACCTGGGCATCCAAGTAGACTGTACTCCATCACCTGGTCATCCAGGGAGACTGTACCCCATCACCTTGGCATCCAGAGAGACTGTACCCCATCACCTGGGCATCCAGGGAGACTACTCCATCACCTCTGCATCCAGGGAAACTGTGCCCATCACCTGGGCATCCAGGGAAACTGTGCCCATCACCTGGGCATCCAGGGAAACTGTGCCCATCACCTGGGCATCCAGGGAGGCTGTGCCCCATCACCTGGGCATCAAGGAAAACTGTACCCACCACCTGGGCATCCAGGGAGACTGTGCCCATCACCTGGGCATCCAGGAAGGCTGTGCCCCATCACCTGGGCATCAAGGAAAACTGTACCCACCATCCAAGCATCCAGGGAGATTGTGCCCATCACCTGGGCATCCAGGGAGGCTGTGCCCCATCACCTGGGCATCAAGGAAAACTGTACCCACCACCTGGGCATCAAGGGAGACTGTACCCCATCACCTGGGCATCCAGAGAGACTGTACCCATCATCCAGGCATCCAGGGAGGCTGTGCCCATCACCCAGACATCCAGGGAGCCTGTACCCACCACCTGAGCATTCAGGAAGACTGTACTCCATCACCTGGGCATCCAGGGAGACTGTACCCCACCACCTGGGCAAGCAGGGAGACTATACCCCATCACCCAGGCATCCAGGGAGACTGTGCCCCATCACCCAGGCATCCAGGGAGACTGTATCCATCACCCGGGCATCCAAGGAGACTGTGCTCATCACCCGGACATCCAGGGAGGCTGTGCCCCACCACCTGAGCATCCAGGGAGACTGTGCCCATCACCTGGGTACCCAGAGAGACTGTGCTCATCACCCAGGCACCCAGGAAGACTGTACCCCATCACTTATGTATCCAGGGAGACTGTACCATATCACCTGGGCATTCAGAGAGACTGTGACCATCACCTGGGCATCCAGAGAGACTGTGACCATCACCTGGGCATCCAGGGAGACTGTACCCTACCACTTGGGCACCCAGGGAGGCTGTGCCCATTATCCTTGCATCCAGAGATGCTGTGCCTATGATCTGAGCTCCTGGAGAAGCTGTGCTCACCACTTGAACACCCAGGGAGGCTGTGCCCATTATCCTTGCATCCAGAGATGCTGTGCCTATGATCTGAGCTCCTGGAGAAGCTGTGCTCACCACTTGAACACCCAGGGAGGCTGTGCCCATCACCCGGCATCCAGAGAGGGTACCCTGTCATCGATACCTAGGGAACCTGTGCCCATCTGAGCTGAGCGAGGCTGTGCCCATCATCAGAGCATCAGTCACTTGCACCTCACTCTGAAGACAATGCTATATCGCTATCCCTTGGGCATAGTGCCCATCTCCTGAGAATCCGATCTGCGTTCCTTGTCTGAGCGTGTCTAGATGAATCTCCCATTCCCTTGGCAGTGTGGGGACACAGACTCCATCAACTATTCCTGAGTCGTCTCTGTGCCCCCCATTCACTCCCTCCTCCAAGGGCCTGCGGGACCCTGGGTCCAGGGCCTCATTCCTCTACAGCTTCTGTGGGGACACCATTCCCTTCTTCTCGGGTTCCCTGTTTACTCTGGGGACCCCTAGAGTCAATGTCTTCACCCCGCGCTGGTGTACACCAGGCGCATCAGCCCTAGTCACCTGAGTACCTGTGTAGCCTTGGCGGCCTGCTCCTGTTGGCCCGGGAACAGGGACTCTCTGTTCTATGGCCGCCAGGGTCCTGGACAGCCTGTACCCAACTTGCTGAGCATGCTGAATCCCCCATTGACAAGTCGCACATGGGCCTGCGTGCTGGGCCCAGGGCCCGGGGCCGGTGCCTCGTTCCTGTGGTTTTGGACACGCTGTGCCCTGCCCATCGCACGGCTGTGTGTGTCCCATTCAGCCTTGTCTTGCTCTCTATGCACCATTCATTCCAGCGTTGGGCCGCCTGCCCGCCCCAGCCGCCCAGGTGTCTGGACTGTGTACCTGCGTCCAGATGAGCTGAGCCCTCCCCAGGGGCCCATGGCTGCATTCCTGTGACAGATGGGCCCAGGGTCTGGTCCCCACACCCCATTAGTCTGAGTGTCTGATCCCTGTACCCCAACCCTGCTATCTGAGTATCTGGATCTCTGTACCCCATTAGTCTGAGTGTCTGGTCCCTATACCCCATTAGTTTGGATGTCTAGGTCCCTGTACCCTGTTAGCCTAAGTGTCTGGTCCCAGTACCCCATTAGTCTGAGCGACTGGTTCCTGTGCCCCACTGTCTGGTCTCTATACCCTGTTAGTCTGAGTGTCTGGTTCATGTACCCCATTAGTCTGAGTGACTGGTCTCTGTAGCCCATTAGTCTGAGTGTCTGGTCTCTGTACCCCATTATTCTAAATGATTGGTCTCTGTACCCCACTAGTCTAAGTGACTTGTTTCTGTACCCCATTAGTCTGAGAATCTGGTCCCTGTACCCCATTAGTCTGAGTAGCTGGTCCCTGTACCCCATTAGCCTGAGTGCCTGGTCCCTGTACCCCATTAGTCTGAGCATTGGTCCCCATACCCCACTTTGCTATAGAGCTGAGTTGCGGGTTGATCTCTTCGTGCCCCGCTCTGGCCACCCCAGCCTTCTCCGAGTGCTTGTGGACTGCTACGGGGCTATGTGGCCCGTCCCCATTCCTTAGGGAATCAGGTGACTTCTACATCACCCTTCCCCAGCATTTCCGATGCCTGCTCACCTGGACACCAAGTGACTATATGCTGGAGACCTGGCACTCACTTGCCCGAGTGTCTGGGTGCCTTGTACCCCCAGTGTCAAAAGGCCCGCGTTCCAAGGGACCTCCCTCCCCAGGGGAGACTCGGCTGTCTCTCATCCCTGCATGAGGGTCTGACCACCCCACCTCCACCCTGTCAGCATGGATGCACAGGCGTCTTGCCCCCAGGCTTCTCTGTGATCTGTGTCCCCAATCCTCAGAGCCCCTGCACATGTGCGCCTGGTCACCTGAGGTTGGACATAGGCCCATCCCTTCCTCTGCACAGCCCTGTCCCCCTGGTGTCTGGGTACTGTGACCTCCCTCTGAATCAGCGGACCCCTCGCCCTCATCCTCTTGGCCTGGCTCCAGCCAGGACCCTCCTCTGTGACCTTGCTTTTCTGAGTATCTGGTGGCCTTCTCCTCACTCCTCAGAATGTCTACGTAACAAGGACTTCAAGGGTCACCCACAGGTCCTCTGTGCCTAGTTTCCAGGGTCTCCAGTCAGCCCACCCATCACCTGTGCGTCATGCCCATCCTGCAGAGTGCTGGCGACGTGAGCCATACTGCGAGAGCCCACGTCCAAGGGTTTGGACAGCTTGTTCCCCATCCATCAGGGTCTCTGGCAGCCTAAGCCCCACCGCCTGTCTCTCACGTAAGCCCACATCCCAGAGAGAGGCCCCCGCGGCCCGTTCCAAGTGCTGCTGCGTCTTGGATGCCGCTGCCCATCCATCATCTGCGGCGTCTCGGCGGTGTGAGTCCTCTTTCATCCTGCTCTGGGCCCTATTCATGCGCGGCGCCAGGCAGGCGGCCTCACCTCCTGAGCATCCGGGGTTCATGCCCTTCCCTGGAGGTCTGAAGACCCCTGCATCCGAGGAGCACCGGGGGGATCTGAACCCCACTGACCCAAGAATCAATCTCCCTTCCTTCTTTCCTTCTCTTTCTTCTCTCTCTTCTGTCCTTTTTTCTCTTTCTCCTCGCTCTCGCTCTCGCTCTCGCTCACTATCTCACTCTCAGGCCACCATAAACATGAGGGTCTTGAGCCTTAAACCACAAGTGTCTTGAACCCCATAATCATGAGTGTATTGAGACCTCATAACCACAAGTGTGTTGCACCCCCTTAACCATAAGTGTCTTGAGCCCCCATAGCTACAAGTGTCTTGATCCTCATAATCATGAGTGTCTTGAGTTCCCATAACCACAAGTGTCTTGAGCCCCCGTAACCATGAGCGTCTTGAGCCCCCGTAACCATGAGCGTCTTGAGCCCCCATAACCACGAGTGTCTTGAGCCCCGATAGCCACGAGTGTCTTGAACCCTATAACTATGAGTGTTTTCAGCCCCCAAAACTATGACTGCCCTAGTGTTTTGTGCTTGACACAAAAGAACCTGGTAGCAGGTCCCCTGGGACTGTGTAGACGTCCCTCTGGTGTCGGGGCACTGGTGCGCGTACCCCACTCTCTATCTGGTGTGCTGCAGCTCTGAGTGTTGGGGCACACCGCTCCCCATCCATCAGGGCCTCTTAGCAGCACGTGCCCTCGGCTGCCTCCTCCCAGACCTCACGTAGGCCACGTCCCAGCTCGGGGCTCCCGGGTGGCCATTCCAAGCTCTACTGCGTCTTTGGAAGCCCCAAGCTCATTCAGGGGTGTCTGGGCCCAGGCGAGGCCATTCATCCCTGTCTCGGGCCTCTGTGCGCTATTCATGCGTGGCTCTGGGCAGCCTGCGCCCCGTCCGCCCCCGTCTCAAAGACAGTCTGTGTATTGTCGCCCCTGTTCCAGGAACAGCTGCCGTGCAGCCAGCAGGCACATTCCAAGGTTTGGCGGGAAGCCAAGGCAAACGTTAGCGTTGCCGGTGCTAGCACCGGGCAGGGGCAGCGGGCCGACCGAGGGAGGGGTGGTGTGGGGGAAGAGTGGGACCCTCGGTTTGGGGCATGCGATCAAAGCCTTCCCTATGCACACAGTGTCCTCCAGCCAGCGGGACATGGGGTGCGAAGCCCAGCCCCACGTCCTGGCCTGGCTGCCAGCAGCAGCGGAATGCAGGGTGGGAGGAATGTTCCGAGGCCCTCCACCGCGGCCGCCGCTTCCTGACGAGGCTGCCTGGCCAGAAAGGGGGGCTCCGGGGCTGCAGTGGTCAGCACTGGAGGGGCAGAGCTGGACGATGGGGGTCTCACCTCTGCCGCCACAGACCCTGCCCCTCCCTCTCCAACCTTGATGGGGGCTGTCTGTGCTGGAACTCTCCTACGGGGAGGTGGTCTCTGGCTGCAGACCCCGTCCACCCCAGCACTCTACAACGTGGCCACTGGCTCGGCCTCTTTGGTCTCCTCGCCACCTGACTCCTGGAGGTCAGAGGGTAAAGACGAATAAGCATGTGACACCAGAAGCGAATGAGGACGGTCACCCACCCTTTAGGGGGCCTGTGAAACAGAGGGGTGGCCCAGACTCTGCGTATCTGTGAGGGGTGACCATGTGCTCTGGTGTGGGGGCTGACCACGTCCTCTGGTGTGTGTGGGGGGCTGTCCAGGGTGTCGGGAGGGGCTGGCTGTGTTCTCTGGGGTAGCTCAGGTAGGAGGAGGGTGCTGGCGTCTGCCCTGAATGACCCTCTCTCTCGGGACTGGGGGTCCAGACCCCCAGTTTGGAGCATCCTGCCCCCCCCTGCTGTCCTGGCCTGACTTGGTCTCTGTGGGCCCCAGGCCACCTGTGTTCTGGTCCTGGTACTGGTTGCCCTGACCCGGTCACTCACTCAGGACCTCTGCCCTGTGCCCACCCTGCCAGTCCCCCTCCCAGGCTCCCCAGGTGGCAACGGGCTCAGAGGCTGGGCCTCCTGGGCTCTCCTCATCTATGTCTCTGACGGGATGGACCAGGACCCCCTTTTAGACAGGTTGGTGTTCTTTTTTGGGGGTGGGGGGCAAGGCTTTCCTGAAACTTGGCTGATAGGCTTGGAGGAACCAAAACCCCATGGGTGCTGCCTCACCTACATGGTGACCACAGTGTGGAGACCATGCTGTGTGGGAGCCTGCCATGTGGGAACCCCACTGTGTGACTGTGTAAGGACCCTACTGTGGGGACCCTGCTGTGTGGAGACCCACTATGTGGGAGCCTGCTGTGTGGGGACCCTGCTGTATAAAAACCCCATTATGTGAGGAGCCTGCTGTGTGAAGACCCCATTATATGTAGATCCTACTGTGTGGGGATCCTGCTGTGTGGAGACCCCATTCTGTGGAGATCTTGCTGTGTGGAGACCCCATTCTGTGGAGACCCCACTGTGTGAAAACCCCATTCTGTAGGGACCCCGCTGTGTGGGGAGCCTGCTATGTAGAAACCCCATTCTGTGGAGACCCCACCGTGTAGAGACCCTTCTATGTGGAGACCCTGCTGTATGGGGACCCCACTGTGTGGAGACCCCTTTCTGTGGAGACCCCGCTGTGTGGGGACCCCACTGTGTAAAAGCCATTCTGTGGAGACCCTACTATGGGGGGAGCCGGCCATGAGGGGACCCTGGACCCGGGTTGTGGTCACTTGTAGTTTAATGCAGTGGCCGCTAGGCTCAGAGAGTAAGGGCCACTACAGGCCCCGTCCACCATCCTGGCCAGAGTCCTCACTGCAGCCCCAGGGGGACAGCCTGGCTCACTCTTGGGGGGCTGGGGTGGGTGGGGTCCGGGTCACCTGAGTGTCCCTGGGCCCTTCCCCCTGCCTGGTCAGCAGTCTGCAGGTGGTGCGTCCTGGCCCCTGAGTCCAGGGTGGGGGCTCAGATACGTCCCACAGATGCTCTGGGGGCCTCCGCTGCCCTCTGGGGTCGTCCCAAGGGTAGCCACAGGCCCCGGGAGCTGGAAGGATGGGCCATAGCCTGCTGGGGTGCAGAGCGGCAGGGTCGGTCGGGCTCCCAGCTCCCCCTGCTGTCTGCCGGCTGCTCCTGGAAGCGGCCTGACCTCCCGCTCCTACCCGACCCCTGCTTCCCGCCCGCCGGCCAGCCTGGCTCCGCCCTGCCGCCCAGCCCTGGCCGCCTGGCAGGCGTTTGGGCGCCCCCTTCTGTACACAGGCCTCTGCTGGGCCCCTCTAGCGCAGGCCGCAGCCTGACCCTCCTCCTCCTGGAGGGCTGTCCCGGGCCCTGCCTGATCAGAGCTCCCCTCCTGCACCCCCACCCCGCAGTGACCTGTTTTCTGGATAGAAGTCTCCGTCCTGGGGGGCCTGGGCTGTGCAGAATTGTCTGGACTGGGCCCCTCTGAGCAGCCCGCCCCCGGGGACCCTCTCCAACCCCCACACAAGCCCTAGGCAGGGCTCACTGGGACCCCAGGATACCAGTTGGTCTTGCAAGGCGCTCTCCTGACCTGGGGTCTTCTCCCAGCCCCCAGACCAGAAGGCCAGGTTAAAGCCCCCATCAGACAACACCACGAAGTCAGTGGCTGAGAGAGGAGGAGAACCGGGCCGGGAGCTTTGGCCGTCCCCAACACCAGACCCAGGAAAAGCAGGTATGCTGGGGTCCAGAGAGTGGCCGGCCCAGCGGGGGAAGAGACCACCTGTGCTGGGAAGGAGGGAGAGATGAGAGCCTGTCCATCAGCGGCAGCCCCGCCCCTAGGGGAACGCGGGAGTGGGATCAGGACATGGCGGGGTGGAGACTCCTGGGGGTGCAGGCAGAGGGGCCCTGCTGCGGGAGGATCCGCGGGACACGGGCTGCTGAGGGCTGGCAGGAGAGTGGGAGGCCGACCACCCGGGAGGTGGGGAGATCCCACAGCACCCTGCGAGGAATTCCAGAAGGTAAGGAGCTCCGGTCAGGCCTCCGGGGGAGTACAGCTGCTTCTCTGCCTGGACAGCGAGGAGGCTCCTGTCATCCACCCTGGGGGCTCCTCCCAGGACTTACAGGTGACTCCCCGCCCCTGTGTGTGTGGGAGCGTCTCATGGGCACACAAACACCGACATGCAAATACACAGGTTCACACTGTGCATGCCCGTGTGCACATACACACAGAGTGCACATACACGTGCACACACATGTGCTCCCTCTCTCTCAAAGCTGAAGTCCAAGAGGCCTTAGCCCCCCAGAAGAGAATGAGTCTCTCTGTTCCGCCTTGTGCCTGCTCAGCAGAAGCCGTCATGGTGCTTCAAGGTCACAGACCTGCCACGGAAGGAAGGAATCAGCCACCAGCTCGCATGTACCCGGCGCCATCCAGCAGTACAGTCGCACCCAGAGATGCCCTGACCACTGCCCCAGCCCTGTGAGAGGAGCAGAGGGCAAGGGCATGGGCAGGAGCTGGCGGGCTGCCTGGGGCTTGGGGGCAGCACTCAGTGGGACTCCAGGGGCTCCCCACCTCCACCCTGGCTCCTAACCACAGCCTGGCCTGGGTTCCACGCAGGGAACTTGGGGTCTGAGGGTGGCCAGCATGTGGTCCAGAACCGAATCCAGCCTCATCTGGCAGGACCAGGAAGAGGCCCGTCTGGCTGAGCCCCACCCGGTGGGACTGGCCCCGCTCTCCTCTTTCTCTCCTCCGCCCATCTCAGGTCCAGCCACACGTGGAGACTGAGGGTGTACCCCCCACCTCCCTGGGTCTGAGCACCCCTGGCCTCGGTTTCCGCTGTCTCTGCAGGGCCAGGTTCTGAACAGGATGGAGGGATGGGAGAGTGTGGGATCCTCCACGGGCCTGGAACCCGCCTGATCTGGGGTGCACCGCCCTCTCGCTTAGCCTGTCTGTCCAACCCGGTCCCCCGGCAGCTCCTTGGCTCCATACTCCTTGCTTGCCCTCTCTGGAACTGGACCCAGTCAAGGGCCCTAAGGTCAAAGTAGACCCACCCCACAAGCAGCCTGTTCTCCAGGGAGGCTGTAAGGGCCCAGGGTGGGGAGGAGTGGGGTCAACCTCTGACCCCCTGTCAGGCAGGGCCCTTGGGTTCCTAGCACCCAGGTCTGGGCAGGACAGTGGTGGGAGCTCTTGGCCTCAGCGGGTTCTTTATGTCACCATGGTTACCCTGTCACCTGCTGCTTGCCAGCTTGGCTGTGTTGCTGGCCAGCAGCCACCGTGCCTGGTCATTCTCAGCCATCCTGCTGTGGCCTAGGCCTGGGCGGAGCTGGAGCCAGGGGTGTGGGGCTGGGGAAGGTTCCCGTCTAGCATCTCCCCAGTTGCTGCACTACATCCCAGTCACAAAAGCCTGGACCTGTGTGTCTGCCCCGTGGATTCCACAACGTGGGCCTCTCTGTGGCTCCGAGGACCTTCCCTGCTCGCCAGGGTCTCCTGGTAGCTGGTCCACCTCTGGTCCTTGTGGGCACATCTGGGCTTCTGGTCACCCATGGGCCCACACTCAACCTCATCTGTGGGTCTGTATGACTTTCAAGGGCCTGCATGACCCTGTGTTTCTGTGAGCCCCAGCATGGTGCCCAGCGACACTTGGTATGAGTCCCTCCACCCAAGAGCCATGTAACTCTGAGCAAGGCTGGTGACCATTCTGCACTTCAGTCCCCCTCTATAACTGGGAACAAGGTCAGTGCTCACCTCTGATGGCTGCTATGAGGACAAAATGAAGTGCCACACCAGAATTGCTGAGGACAGAAGAGCAGCAGAGTGTCAGCCTTGGTCCCAAGAGTGTCCACCTGCATGTCCACACGGCCATGCAGCGTACCGTGTCTGTCACCTCTTTCATTCTATGTGGGCCCCATCTATCAATCACTCCTCCTCTGCATGTGTCTATCATCCATCTATCTATCTATCTATCTATCTATCTATCTATCTATCTATTCACCCATCCATTCACTCATCCATTCATCCATCCATCCATTCCTCTCTCCACCCACTCACTAATCCACCCACCCACCCACCCATCCACCCACCCATCTACTCATTCACCCACCCATCCATCTATCCATTTACCCACCCATTCGCCCACCCACAAACCTATCCATCCACCCACCCAACCATCCACTCATCCATCCATCCACCAACCCATTTACCTATCCATCCATCCATCCACCAACCCATTTACCTATCCATCCATCCATCCATCCATCCATCCATCCATCCATCCATCCAACCATCCACACATCCATCCGTCCACCAACCCATTTATCCATCCATCCATCCATTCATCCATCCATCCATCCATCTACACACCCATCGACCCACCCAAGAACCTATCCACCCACCCACCCAACCATCTACCCATCTATCCATCCATCCATCTATCCATCCATCCATCCATCCATCCATCCATCCATCCATCCATCCACCAACCCATTTACTTATCAATCCATCCATCCATCCATCCATCCATCCATCCATCCACACACTTATCAACCCACCCAAGAACCTATCCATCCACCCACCCAACCATCTACCCATCCATCCATCCATCCATCCATCCATCCATCCATCCACAAACTTATCCACCCACCCACCCACCCATCTACCTATCCATCCATCCACCAACCCATTTACCCATCCATCCACCTACCCATCTACTAACCCAGAGCAAGATGGGGAACACAGGTCCTGGCATCAATGAGTCACAGCAGCTCTGCCCACGGGCCAGACTCTGAACCATGCTGGGCCACAGCTCTGCAATGATGAAGACCCAAGTGGAAGATAACAAGATCCTGTGAGCATCCAGCCCAGCGCTGGAGAGCAGAGGGGACCCACCCAGGATGAGGCCGGTGATTGGCCTATATGACCCATTCACTCAGTAGCAGTTACTGGGCCCTGAGGGTGGGCAGAGGCAGTCCCTGGCCTCATGAGCTCACAGCCAAGTCAGGAGAAGCCACAGAGCCCATAGTCCACCGTGGTGGGGGTCATTGCTGCCATCTGCTGGCCCTGGTATGGGCCTGGGCTTGCTCTGCCTATGTGTCCTGGGTGTTTGTTACACCTGATGGTTGTGCCAGCCAGCCAGACAGCGGGAGCGACATACAAACTGGTGGGTTGGGCTGGTCAGGAATCAGGTGCTCTGCCACCTAGGCCGCAGGTGGAAGGGCATGGGACTGTCCCTGGGACCTTGAACAGTGCTCACCCTAGCCAGGGGTCTCAAGTCTGCTGAAGTTCATGCCCATCCCACGAACTCCCATCTAAATCTGCCAGAGGCTCCAGGGAGAACTCGGGGTTTCCATGGTGAGTCCTTGACCCAAGGAGGCTGGGTCATCCCAGCTCCAGGACCCTCCTCCGGTCCCCAGTGAGGCCAGGTCACCCCAGCTCCAGGACCCTCCTCCAGCCCCCAAGGAGGCCCAGGTCACCCCAACTCCAGGGCTCTTGTCCAACCCCCAAGGAGTCCCAGATCACCCCAACTCCAGG
>PVJS01004974.1:0-66389 GCA_004027185.1 Glis glis | reverse complement strand
ATATAGATATTCACACATACACACATGCATACATATATTTATATATGTATATATGCATTTATGTATATATATTTATATATGCATATATATTAATATTTATATATGTATATATATTCATATATATTTTATGTATGTGTATATATATATATATATATATATATATTAGAAAAACCTATTTCACTTGTGCTAATTCTCCACTGTTTGACCTGCTCCCTTCCTTGCCCACATGCCCCTTCTTCACTCTTGCTCATGGCCCTGTGGCTCCTCTGAACGAGGAAGCACCTACTTAGCACCTGCCGATGGCTGGCCTGTCCCACCTGCACTCATGTCCTGCATGCGCGGTCCCTCCTCACCTGCGCTTCCACCACTCAGAGCCTTGGCAGAAAGTAGCGTGCTCATACTGGGAGGTTATGTAGAGTTATGGAGGACATACTGGGAGCATGTGTCACTTGGTGTAAGTAGCTGCAAGGATTAGTGAGTACAGCTTCCCTGGTGAGTAGCCCTGGGTGGATTTGCCCCTGGGCTGGGGAGCAGTGGGTGGGGCGGAGAGGACCACCTGTGGGAGCCAGTGCCTTTAGAGACTGCAGCACAGGTACCCTGGGACTGAACATCCCCACCCTCTCTGCTCCCTCCCCTCTTGCTACCTCAGCTCTTCCCTTTTGGTGACCCCCAGTAAAAGTTCAGAATGCAAGGGTGCCTTTCGTCCCCCAATCTCAATGCTGCAAGAAGTGGGGTACAGGTGTGAGAGGTCCAGGTAAGTGCCCAGCACCCCAGATCCATGCCAGCCCAGCTGCCTGCTCCCTGGAGTCCTCTCCAGGTCTCCTATTGGTGAGCAGTGTACCCTGTATAGACCTACGTCCCCCTCTTAGACCTCCACAGCCATCTAGTCCTTCCACCACTTCTAAAACCTCACTCTCTCAGCCTTTCCATCCAGGTGGAAATGTGCAGTTCTCATATCTCATCCTCTCCACCTTCACAGCTCATTGAACTCCACACCATTGCTCCATTCCAGCATGCAGCTTCCTGATCTGCACGGGCACCCGCCTCCCGGCCAGCCCTACTTCACTCCAGCCTCTTGCCTGTCATAGTGGTCTACGTTGCACACTGCATGCTCCAATTGGATACTACACTAACAATGTGCATCAGCCACCATGTGACACATACCTCTGGTGGCTTCTGGTAGCAAGGCCACCAAACCTGGTGCTGACATGTTGATGCACCTGGATCTTGCCTCTGCCTGACTGGAAGAACCTCATCCCCTCACACAGACCTGTCCACCGGGCTCATCCTGGTCTTCTTGGCACTTGGCAGACACTCTGGAACTTTGCGTTTGTAAATTCTCCTTCTGGGAAGCTCCTCAGATTGCATAGGGCTTGTTCCCCCTTTCCTGGGCTCCTATCCCTAGAGACTCTTATAGCAGCTCTGTCCCAAGAGCATAGGGTCATGTCATGGCCACACTTTGCCCCGTGCTACACCTTTCACCATTGAACATCAAACCCAAAATATCTTATATAGTTATACAATGCATATTTATTTCAAGCAACACATAAAAGAAAATGAAAGATTGGCATGAAGTTTTCTATCAATGACTGTGGGACACATCCCACATCGGAGATATTAAAATGTGGGGGAGGAATCCATCTATTAGAAGTCAGGAAAAGTACAGTGAGAGCCAGGTGTGGTGGCACACGCCTGGAATCCCAGCACTTGGGAGGCTGAGACAGGAGGATCACGGGTTCAAGGCCAGACTCAGCAACTTAGTGAGGCCCTCAGCAACTTAGTGAGACCCTGTTTCAAAATAAGAAATAAAATTGGTCTGGGGGTATAGCTCAGAAGTAGAATGTACCTGGGTTCAATCTCCAGTGCCACAGGAAAAAAATAAAAGTACAGTGAAGGTTGATCCCTTTCCTGTTTCTTTCCTCTGTATCTCCAGCCTTCAAAACAAGGCTGGCCCAAAATAGATACTCAGTGAGTTTTTACTAAACTGATCATTTAAATGAAGTCTAAAGTTTAGGGTTTTTAGCTGTATAGATGCTTCATTCCTTCTTGCTTTCCTAAATTTTCTGAATCTTATTTATGGTTCATTATTGATAACAATAAGTATTATACCAGCAATGATGACTATATAGTTATCAAAATGACAATCGTGTGAGGCTTTGCATAGTTGTGCACACATGACACCTTAGAAATGGTTCTGAGCGAATGGCATTTTTTTCCAAGACATTAATAACAAGTATGTTTGGGAATAAGACTAAGAAAGACTTTCTCTTCTCCTCTTCTCCAAAGAAGGCTGCCTATGGTTTGGGATTTTTTCAGACATGGGAACTTTATGTGCATGCCAATCATTATTTCCTTAACTACCTTAAGTACTGTTCCTCCAAAAAATAACACGGGGCTAAACCAAAGAGACAAAAGCAGATGGTGCCAAAGGGACAGTGTGGAGATGGGCACACTTCTCATTTACAGTGCAGAGACTAATTCTCATCCCTAGGCTGAGGTGCAGTGTATCACAAGGCTCCAGAGATGGAAGGCAAGCTCATTTTCTTTGCTTGATCCTCCTGGTAGGGAGGGAAGAGATCAAATGCCATTGTGTGAATTTATCATAATATTGTTCAAGGAGAAAATTCATAAGACTCTATCTGTTTTCACTTGATTTGATGCATCCTTGTCTAATGTCATCATTCACTGAAGACCAGACGAGCCTCCCAGATGACAGACCCACTCTGCTGTTACTGGTCTCATCCCAGGGAATTTTAGCTACCAGTGAAATCTGCTTTCATCAGAAAAATACTCTGGCAATTTGTACAGCCCTGACTTATCCTGGAGAGACAGGTGGTGTAATTTGTAAACAAAGCTAACAAACACTGATTCCAATGGGATGATGGTAAGTAAAATCAGTCACAGAAGCTTCTAGAAGTGCTACAGAAAATCCCAGTGCCAGCAGAGCCCTGCTCCTCGGCTATCAGCTGCCCTTCCAAGCTGAGAGTCTCATTCATGTGCAAGATCGGAGTTATGATAATATACTGATAGCTTTGATGCTTCCCCTCCAAATCACAGTAAGAAAAACAACACTCCAAGCCAGGTATGGTGGTGTATACCTCTAACCCCAGTACTTGGGAGACTGAGCCAGGAGGATCCTAGGTTTGAGGCTAGATTCAGCAACTTAGTGAGTTCCTCAGAAACTTAGCAACAACCTGTCTCAAAATAAAAACAAAAATAAGTAACAAGTGCTGGGAGTGATGTAGAGTGCCCCAGGTTCAATCTCTAGTACCACAAATAAAAAAGAAGAAAAGTCAATGCTCCACCAAGCCACCACAGAGGAAGCCAAGTGATACTTGCATCCAGAGTGGTTTTCATGCATACACAAAAGAATTAGGTGTTGGTAGAATCTACTGGACAGAAAAGCCAGATCGGAGGCTCCTGAACTGTATGGTTCCTTAGATCCATCTGTGACTTGACAAAGCCTCAGCACCGAGTGGCATTATTTCGACCTAGACTTTGAATTCTCAGATAACTGTAGACTCACATCAGTTGTGAGATACAACACAGGAAGATCTCACGTAGCCTGCATCCATTTCCTCCAGAGTGTCAGATCACAAGGAGGAGACTGGTACTGAGCAGGCAGGACGTGGGCATTCCCACCAACATGGGACCCAAGGCTGCCCCTTCTGGAGCCACTCTGGCCTTTCCCAGCCACATCCCCTCCTTAACCCCTGGCAACTAGTATACTACTTTCTATTTCCATTATTGTGTCATTTTGAAAAGTTATAGAAATGTTGTTTTGTAGCGTGTGACCTCTGGATTGTTAAGTCAGCATACCTCTCCAGAGCTTACTACAGGTTGTTCGGTAAATCAGTAATTCTTTCCTTTTCTTTGCTGAGTAGTACTGCTTGATGTGGATGCACCAAAGGGCTTAATCATGTGACTTTTTAATGACATCTGCGCTGTTTCCAGTTCTTAACTATTAATAAGTGAAGATGCTACAAACAGCTCTGTTTATGTTATTATATCATTATGTTCTTATGTGAATGTAAATATTTATTTCTCTGAGAAAAAGATACGGGAGTGCAACTTCTGGGTCATATGATATCTGCATGTTTAGCTTCTATAAGAAATTGCCAAGCTAGTCTCCAGAATGGCTGTGCCATCTCACATTTCCTTCAGCAACACTTGAACTAACCAATTTCTCTGGATTCCTGACAAGATTTTGGATTGCCACTGCTTATTTATTATAGATACTTCATAGGTGTGTAATAATATGCTGTTCCGCTTCAATTCCCTTTAAGTGTAGTCTTAGTTTTAATTATTAAAATTGTCATTCTGTAGGAACCCACATATTTGTATTTAAAGTGATAATTAGAATGAATATATATTTGTGTCTATGTATGTGACTATTTTAAGAAACAATACTAAGGACTTTTATTTAAGCCCATGATGGTGTGTGAAAGATGTTGAAATTGATATCTTGATAGAAGTAAACTGTCATACCCTGCACAGTACACATGTGTAATATACTGTGTACCATATGTGATCTCTTGCTTTAAAAATATTTTTAAAGCAACCTCCAAACATTAAAAAAAATAGAAGGAATCAAGTAAATTTAATTGTAAATCCAGGAAAGAAAAATTCCAAAAGAGTTTACAATACAGCAATTCAACTGTGAGATATAAACTAAGCATGAAAATAGATGCAAACACACTTTAGATTATTCTTAGCAATTGCAACATGTGGGGTGATGTTGGTACTGCTTTTGAGGTCTTTTAGTCTGTTTTTTGAGACAAAGCAATTGAGAAATTATGTGATATTCTAATTCTACCTTTACCTGTGCTGTTGATAGCAGGAAGTCCTGCTGTGAGCTGAAATGGAGGTATGAGATGGGAGACACTGAGCCAAGAACTTGTGCTGAATCTGAGTTAGAATTAGACTTTCAGTATGAACTCCTGTGTATTTAACTTCCTCTCACTCTCTCGCTCTCTCTCCCTCCCTCCCTCCCTCTCTCTCTCTGTCACACACACACACACACACTCACTTCTTCCCTATCTAGCGAGGGACCCAGAGACAATGAGCAGTCAAGAAGCAGCCAGCATCGCCAACACTCAGGATCCATGTTGGAGTGCTGCTTTCTGCTCAGGGGTCAGGGATGCTTGGACAGATACTGAGTCTAGGCCTGGATCAGGCACTGCATGTGGTCCTTCTGGGCCTTTCCATCAGGGCAGCAGAGAGGTGATTGGTAGAGCCATCTTAGCATCCACAGACAGTACACACCAGAGATTAAAAACCACCAGATATGTTTAAATATATGACCTCTCAATAACACAAAAATAAAGGGAATCTCTTAGATCAGTAGTTCTCATTGGACAGCACTTTCACGTGCCCTGCCCCTCACTAGGGATACTTGGTAACATCTGGAGACATTTTTGGTAATTACAAATGGAGGTGAGTTGCTAATGCTGCCTAGTTGGTGGGGACCAGGAATGCAGCTGAGTATCCTACCATGCACAGCACAATCCCACTCTTCATGCCCCAAACAGAAAGTACCCAGCACAGGCATCAGTGGTACCCAGGTGAGGATGCTACAGAAACATCTCATTTGAATGCTGGTAAGTACACTCAGGAAGCAAGTGTTTATCTTGTCTTACCTGTAAACTTCACCACTGGACAACCAAATAACAACCTTCTTTAATAGAAGTGCCTCAACAAAATAGCAAGAAGAAGAATGATAGAAGTAGAATACTGTCAATCGCAGACACTGTCCAGTCAACATGTTTGCTCAATGAGCACCAGTCCCTGGGTCTCCTGGTGGAAGAACACACCACTGGACGTGAGGCTCTCTGGGTAAAAATTCAAACTCCAGCCTGGCTATTCCCAATTTATGTGAATTTTCCTAAGCCAGGAGAAGGCAACCAGCAAAATTCCTACCAAGCAAACTCTACAGGAGAGATGACCTTCTTTCAACTACAAATAGATTGCAAGGATAAAAAGAGAGAGACAGGAAGAAATATATAAATTAAGATACATGCAGGCTGGGGATGTAGCTCAGAGGTAGAACACTTGCCTAGCGTGTGCAAGACCCTGGGTTTGATCCTCAGCACTGCAAAATTTAAAACAATAAACAACAGAAACACTTGCAAGTTACACCAACCAATCACAATCACAGAGCACTTAATTTTTCACAATGATTTGGTGCTCACAGCACATCTTAATGAAGGAGAAGGAAACCATATTTCCATATAGTCTGGGTCAGGCTATGTGGGCTTCACTGGTGGGTGAAGACACTGTCACTTTTCTAAGGGCCCTAATGGAAGGATACTAATGTGGACTGAGAGTCCATGACCTTCTGGAGTTCACTGTCCAGGCCTATATGCATTATCAACTTACTGAATTTCCACAGAAGCCCCGTGAGGTGAATGTGAGGTTGCCCATGTCTCAGACAGTTTCAGAAAGACAGAGTGGGTTACAAAGAGAAGTTGAGCACGCAGCTCAAACGCGAGGAGCTGGGTGTCTATGACGCAAGGCCCATAGCTCTCTCCACTGTGTGTTTACATTTTCCAGAGACCTTGTAAAGGTAGGAGGTTGAATTGTGCGTCACAGACCACAAACAAGGAAACCAGGAGAGAGAGAGGTCACGTGGCGGACAGTGGTCCTAACCCAGGTGGATATGCATTAGAACGGCTGAGGATGGGAGCAAAATGCACTCCATAGAAAATGAGGATTCTGACTGATTTGAATAGAGTCTGCAGGAATAACAGCAAAGCCAGAGAAAAACCAGAGGACAAAACTTCGAGAAACAGCACACAGAATAACACTGGAAGGCAACCAAGGGATTACATCCTTGAGAGAAGCTGTATAATTCAGGCCGGTGTGTTGCAGAGAAAGGAGGGGTATACAATTTAGATCTATCATCTTGACTCCAATGGAGATTGTCCTCCAGGAAACAGCGAAATGACTGCTTGTTCTGAGTCTACCATGGGAGAAAGAATGTAATGGAAAGTCAAAAACGCTGTCCCAGACCCGATTGATAATTATATTTTTGACAAGAAGGCGAGCAGTTTGGCAAGATAACAGTAAAGTTGAAATGGACCAAAAACTAATTTGAAAAGTTTGTTGTAATGGAATTGACTTCAAGAAAAGAAATAGCCACAGCCTCAGGCAGGAAAAGAAAAGAGGAGAGGACTGGGGCTGCCCTTTCCAATGCAGTGTGAGCCCTCCAAGAGACACCACCCAGGGTGAAGAGTCACAGACCAGGGGCCTGAGCTCTTTGAAAATTAGTTTTATTTGCCTTTCTAGATCATTCTTCAAGTATTTCAGGTATTAATATGGTCCTTTTTCAAACTAAACAATTATGAATTGTGCAGCTATAAACATAGGTATGCATGCATTAGTTTGATAGTCTAGTTTCAAGATGGATTATAAAATTATGGGATATATACACACAATGGAAATTCTACTCAGCCATAAAGAAGAACAAAATCATGACATTTGCAGGGAAATGGATGGAACTAGAGAGTGTTATGCTAAGTGGGATTAGTCAGTTACCAAAACCGAAAGGTCGGGTATTCTCCCTAATATGCAGATGCTAGGGAGAAATTGGGACACAGGAGGGACCCCAGACAAAGGAGGAGAAACCTTAGTAGAGTGAAGGAGGGGACTTAACTGAGGGAGATGTGAAGTGGGAGGAAGACTTGAAGAGGGAAACATCTCAATGGACATGAGGTATATACACAAACTTATCAAAGCAAATCACTTTGTTGAACACCAGAAGGTGGGGAAGGAGAGGGAGAGGGCTCACCAAGTATTGTGTGCATGTATGCCCTTATCACCCTGAACTTCATCAAGATGCATGATTACAATGCACCAATAAAAAATAAACAAATGGGCTCACAGCTTTCAATTGAGGATATTATGGTAGTCTTCAATGAGCTGCCATATTATATACAAAATTTATCGTAGAAAATCCCAGTTATTTTAATTCCACTTCACAGGTAATGAAACTGATGATCAGAGAATTGGTGAGTAGCTGCAGGCCCTACAGGAGGCTAAATGCAAAGTGGGATTAAAAGCTAAGGCAGGGGTGGATTCAACTGCTGGAGTGAGCCGCTGCTTGTTCTCCACCAAGGAAAGCTGTTTCGGAAATCTAATCAAAAAATAATCTTGCAGGAAGCAAAAAGTGCTGGGAATGGTGGTGCACACCTATAATCCCTGTTCTTGGGAGGATGAGACAGGAGGATCATAGGTTCGAGGCCAGCATGCAATAACTTTGTGAGACTCTATTTCAAAATAAAAAAGTAAAAGGGGTTGGGGATGTGGCTCAGAGGAAGAACACCCCTGGGTTCAATCCTCAGTACCAAAAAAGGGCAAAAAGCAAATAAGAAAATATATACTCTTCTTGAAAATTATTTTACTTACAACCTACAAAAAATATGATGAGATAATATAGACTGTGGAATTCTGATGTCTATTTGTTGTAACTTGCTGGAAATAGGACTATATGTTGTCCATGCTCAGGTTATTATTATTTTTTTTTCAGGTTATTATTTTTTAATTCTAGCTGGTAGCCTTAATACATTTTCTTCTAGCTTCAAGAACATGAGGAAAAATTAAAGCATTGATTGAGCTGGGGGAGGAAGGAAATAATTAGCATGCCATCTGCTTGCACATAATGACTCGTTAGCAAAGGAGTAGAAGATGTAAAGAATAAAAAATGGCAAAATATGAGTTCATTTTCAGGAAGATAGAAAGTTCTTAATAAAATTAAAGCTCTGCGTAGCATCAATTGTGGTATTCTGAGTACCTCATTATTAAAAGGATCAGGCAAACATCAAAAGAGCACTAGACCTGCTCCAAGACACAGCCACAGAAAGAAAGAGGACAGGATGTGCTCCCCGGGAAAGAGGAGCGGCGTGCCAAGCACTGTGGCCGTCACACGCACGGGGATGGAAAAGAGCAGCCAACTCTTTTCTCATGAAAGGATTGCAATAGAATTAAATGTTTTAGTGAAATAAAAATGCTTGTTTTAGCAGCAAAGATGAATAGCTGAGACCTAGAAAGAGGAAACAGAATGAACAAAAACAAAAACAAAAAAGGTTGACTTAAGCATTGCCTGAAGAGAAACTATTTCAGGAGCATTTTCAGAAGACATGGAACTCAGCACACGGGGTCGTGAGACTCCTATTGCCAGGCATCTGGTCTGTGGGCAGCTCTGCAGCAGAGGATGACAGGAAAGATCCTGGTCCGAAGGAGGTGACATGCTGACATGCGTGTCGGATCCTCTGGCTGCTCTGCTCCTCCTTCTGGAAACTGTGGTGTCCACAGTCCACATGGATCTGGTGCAGCCCTCTTGGCCAGGTATGGCACAGGTATGGGGAGCATTCCATGAGTAGTGGACAGTGCATATCTCCCAGGCAAGACTCTTTGGTCATGTCTAGAACTGCGGTAGGTGCGAGCATCCTCCCCATGAATGACAGAGTACTAGAATCCCAGAGATACTGATATCCATTCTCCTACATAGATAGAGACCCCACCTAAGGCTGAAGCCACAGAAAAGGAAGAAGAGCTCAGGAATGAGAATCTGGGTGGCGTCATTTGTAAAAGAGTTTTTGATCATAGAGAAAGAATTAAAAAATAAAATTCAAGGGCAAAACACCAATTAAAGTGATACTGTTATTCCAAGCAAGAGGCAAAGTGATCCTAAATCAGGAAAACAGATAGGACAGGAAATAATGAAAGCATATGAGTATCTGTCAAAGGGACAACACTTTAAAAGGATGAGAGGATTGATCACAGGAGCATGCTTGGACAGGAGTGGTCCTCACCATCCTTGGACAAAGCTGGTAGGAAGAGAAGGAAGGAAGGAGGGAGAGAGGGAGGGAGTACAGAGAGAGGCAGATGAGGATGCCTTGGTAGGAGCAAAGAGAAAAAAAATTCCTGCTCTATCAAACAGAAGACTGTTTCCCCTAAATATTAAGAGAAAGTTGCTACTGTGGGTTTTATTAATGAAGGTTTGCAGGAAAGAAATGTTTGGTAGGTGTTGACATAAATCCATAAATTCTATAAAGGACAGCCTCGCAAACAGGGGCAGCAGGCCAGGTGGAGTAGCAGTGAGAGGAACCCCACAGGTGCCACACGGGACCTTCAGTGGCTGCAGTGATAGGACTGTCCCAGGCAGGGAGCTGGCCAGGCACCCAGTGCAGGGACTTAACATAGAGCTTACTTCCAAGGGCTCAATGCAGTAATTACTATGGGTTCCCAGGTCACAGAAGAGAACTTTCTGAACGTGCCACTAATTTTGGAAAGAAAGGTATAATTGTCTTAAAAAAGAAGAGCCCCTACTTGGGTTAATAAGCCCCCTCACCAAGGAGGTGGTGCAGAAAATAAAGAGAGAACCCCCAACCTGTGCCATAAGCCAGGGCAAGCCAAAAGCAAGCCAGTGAGCTCTACAGAGGAAAGAGGGAGGACCCCTGGGAACTGGTCTACTCCTCCCTGGAGGATGTGCAAGGTCTCCAGAGAACAGGGCAGCCCAGGAAGAGCACAGAATGCAGCTCACCCTGGCAATCGCTTCTCCAAGCAAGGGGAATGCCAATTTCCGAGCTATTTCCATTAAAATGGCATACATCTAAAGAATTTTAGAAAGAAGTTAAAATTAAATGGGCTTATTTTGAAAAACATTTGAGAGACTGAATGCGGTTTCTTGGCTTTTAAAACGTTTGCATCCAAATCCGCAAAAACTCTATAACAGCTATAACCTCGTGTCCCCCTTTCCTACAATACACTATAGCATGGCATTGGTGAGCTTGCCCCAGCCACCTACAACCCCAAGTCCCCTCAGTCCTGGGGGAGATATAGGGCTGAGGTGTTGAGTCTTCTTATTTTATCTTTTCTTTACAGCTAGGCATAAAATAAACAAAAGCCTTCCCATGAAAACAGAGCAATCAATATTTTGAGCCTCAAGTTGGAAAGTTTGCAATTATTTCACACCTTTAGATATTTAGTCTTAGGACTGATGCCATCCACAACTAGTTGTTTTCCAGGGAAAGGGATAAGTCCCAGGAAGAGTGTGGTGTCCCCTGCCTACAGCAGTTCCAGGCACACTCCCTCACAGCTCCCAGGCCAGGCCTCCGCCTCAGCATTTTCACAGGGTACCTGGGATTAAAGGAAGACCTTGCAAACTTCTTAACCCACCTTAGATGTGACTATCCCTCTTGCGATGCTCTGAAGACAGTCAACTCCACATTTCAGCAGGTTACCTGGTGCTGATTTCAGATGACTTCACCTTCTGGTTAGGATTTTAGGAACCTCTCTATTCTTCCGGCAGGCATGCACATCAGCATCCTGCTATCAAGACCAGGACACTGAGTTCACTTTCTAAATGGACCGGCTAGCTTTCACCTCGTCTGCAGCTACACGCCATACCTCTCATTCCCCTGGACCCCTTGTAAAAGTGCATAACGGCTCACACAAAGGATGAGGAGAGTGTGTGCCAACCCAGTGGAGCAACCGACCAGACCACACAGCAGAGGAGGATCTCAGTGGCCACACAGCACTGATGCTGTACAGGCAGGTTCTCTGCCAAGACGTGCCCTGCCCTCCTCTGCTTAGTGTCATGTGGAGCGGCCCAGAGACCCTCGGTTACAGAGGAGCATGCCTACGCGGAGCTACACTGGCTCCTACTATCCACTTGTTGACTGGACATATGAGATAACTCTGTCGCTGGTATGAAACTGCAATGCTGAACGAACTTTAACAATTGTACTGAAATATCTCTTTTTTTTTTTTTGCGGTACCTGGGATTGAACCCAGGGGTGTTCTACCTCTGCGCTACGCCCCTGGCCCTATTTTTTATACTTTATTTTGAAACCGGGTCTCACGAAGTTGCGGAGGGCCTCGCTAAGGAGAGAGAGAGAGAGAGAGAGAGAGAGAGAGAGAGAGAGAGAAAGAGCTGAGGCTGGCCCCGAACCCGGATCCTCTGGTCTCTGCCTCCCAAAGTACTGGGATTACAAGCGTGCGCCACCACGCCCGGCCTCTGAAATATCTCTTCATGTGAGCCGAGAATAGGCCTTGATTTTACTACATAGCACCGCATCATGGGAACATTTTCTCTCACTTACCCCCTGCTAACATTTAAACAGCTATGGCAAATTACATAGAACAGGATTCGTGGAAATGCAGTTCATCAACTTGTGTGATGAACTCTGACTGAATACTATGTTTTTCTGCCAAAAAAAAAAAAAGAGCTTCAGAAGTAACCCGCTTAGCTATACATGGTGACGCTGTAAAAATGCATGGCTGTCAAAATCGTACCCTGGGATCATGTGGACAAACATCTAGGTACTGAGGGTTGTCTTGGACGGGAGCCACAGCAGTCACAGAGGAGCCCGGCCTTGAACACAGCACAGTGTTGCTCTCTCTTTCCTGGTGACCAGTAATGCCCTGCTGCTCTAGAATGCATATTATATTTTAAATATGTGCAGTCTCAAACCCAGTGCCGATGATGGTCCAAATGGAATTCTGGTATTGTTAGCTTGCACGATATTTTTGACCCTTAGTAGTTACCTTTGAAACTTATGAGAGGATTTTTAAAATGTAAAGTGAGAAATTGAAATTACCCTAGATTTGCATTAGTTTTTCATATACCCATATGCTTTCCTGGGACTTGCTATACATATACTTAAATTAATATTAAACATGGTTTATAAAACATAAATAATATATATTATGTATGTAGCAAATTTATACCTACATTTAAGATATGTGGCCATATAGATTTTAATGGATGGAAATGTTGCTTTATATGGCTGTATATAATTTATTTACACCATACTTTTTTACCTTTTGGGTTTTTCAATAGCTAATTTTTAATTCAGTATTTTGTATTTGTAAAAGGATTTTAAGTAAACAAAGATCACCTCTCTCTCATCACTTTCTCAGACACCTGACATAATTATCATAAAACAAACTCAACCTCATTTTTTAAACATTGGATATTTTTTCCAGTAATTTTCTTAGGGCAATTAGCATTCTCTACTCTGAAAGAGAGATGCCTGCGTACATGGTTGTATGAACCTTGTCTCTGTGTATATACGACATGATACATGCATACTTATACAGATCAAGCAGGACAAGCTGTTTATGAGACTGTTTTGCCACCATGGGTTTTGGTTTCTGAGTCCTGCCTGCTGTCCCCTCCGGCAGGCTGGATTCCCAGGATCCCCAGGATCCCCAGGCATTCCTGAGCAGTGCGCCTCCTCTGCTCCTCATCGGTCAACTTAACTGCATGCCCTCTCTGTGCTCCTTAAGGGATGGGAGGGGGAGTGAACTGGAAGGGTAGAGAAGGGAGCAAATGCAGAACCCAGCTGCTCCCATACATGAGGGTCTGGGTGGCAGAGACCCAAAAGACAGTGGAGTGGACCCAGAGTCCTCCTCGTCCTTGTCCCCCTGGAGGTCATCTCACCACTCGTGTGTGCTGGGGGGGCACTCAGAGAGGGTCCCATAGGGGACTTTGGCCAGAGGGAGCAGAGACCATTAACATCTCAGGGTAAGAAGTGTGATCCACAAGCCGGGCATGCTTGTAATCCCAGTACTTGGGAGGCGGAGACTGGAGGATCCGGGTTCGCGGCCAGCCTCAGCTACTTAGTGAGGCCCTCCGCAACTTTGTGAGACCTGGTTTCAAAATAAAGTATAAAAAATAGGGCTGGGGGTGTAGCGTGGAGGTAGAACGCCCCTGGGTTTGATCCCCAGTACCGCAAAAAAAAAAAAAAAGAAGTGTGATCCATAGACTTGAGGCCTCTCGAAATGTTCATACTCCTTATAAACCTCAGGATATTCCCAGTCCAGTGGTGAGGTGGGGTGGGAAGGTGGATGAGTAATGTGGGGACTCTTATGTGATGGCTGAGAGCAAATGGACTGCCACTTTTTAGGACAGGGTCCCTGAAATCCAGTCAAAATTGATTTTAAAATAAGATGCTACAGCCGGGCATAGTGGCGCACACTTGTAATCCCAGTACTGGGGAGGCTGAGATGAAAGGATTGAAGGTTCTCAGCCAGACTCAGCAACTTAGCCATGCCCTCTGCAACTTAGTGAGACCATGTTTTCAAAAAAAAAAAAAAAGATAAAATAGGGCTGGGGGTATAGCTCAGAGGTAGAATGCCCCTGGGTTCAATCCCCAGTACCATGAAAATAAATAAACAATATGATGCAACATTTCTTGCACAGCAGTTTGTGTGTTAGGATACAATCGGGATGCCTGGTATGATGTGCTCATTGCAAATTTCTGGTAAGACCCTCAACGAAATCTGGGTAGCACCTGACTCTGGTGACATGAGCTGGCGGCGAGAGGCTGAGTAGCAGGGGACTTATTCCCATCTCACACTGCTATTCTGGGTTTACGTGTTCTACTATGAGCACTGTGATTTATAAAATAAAAAAGTGCCTGTCGAAAATCTCCAAATCAAAATGAAAATTAAATATGGCAAATCACTGAAAGCGTTGGCTGAGTTCTTCTTCTTTGTTTCAACGGCTTTTCATGTTTTTACTCATTTGATTTCTACAACAAACCTATGAACCAGATGTTATTACCATGAACTCCCACCACCTCCTTCTTTTGACCAATGAGATCTGACACAGAGTTTAAAGAACTTGCCTAAGATACACTGCCAAGAGGGGCAGAGCTTGTGCCCAGGGGAATCTGCCTCAGAGACTGCGTTCCTAACTCTGTGTCAGTCAAAACCACACCATATCAAAACCTAGGAAATTAGACTGTCAATACCTGCTAGGTGTATTTTCTGATAATATAATTCATAAGCATCTGTTTTCATGTGATTATTAATCATTGCTATATTTGAGGGTCACCCTAGTGAATGATCCCTTCCTTATCTCCAATCCTTAGCTTAATATAATCTCTAGAAATACCAATTCCTAGAATGTCTTCTTTTGATATGGTCTCTCAATGTTTTAAATCCTCAAAGTTATATCGGTCCTCTTGTTTAATTATCTTTTACTTTTGGAATACTGGTTTATCAAAGGACAATATTTGACCCTGAACGGGCAACCTTGGAAGGGTTGGTGGCCATCCACGTTTTCATGGCCTCTCAAGTTGCAGCCATGAATAGACTCCTAACATTGTTAAGAGAGCACCGATTAGAGTTAACTGTCATAATTAACGTGGCCTGGTCATCAAGCTGAAATATGGCAGATGGAAGAAGATGCCCATTTGAATGGAGAATGCTTGCAACCTTGAGTCAAGCACCCACACCTTGGAAACAAAGCTAATCTCTACTCCTCAAAACATGAACCTGGTGATGTGTGTCTTCATAGTGACGGAGGGAACTTATTGCAACTTGTCCTGTTGGAAGTGTCTGGAGCTTCACTAATGTCTTTAGATTCTACCACAGGCAGTATGGATTGTAGGTCATGTGGAAAATATGGTACCTCAACCATGCATTCTTCAATAACTCCACAGCCACACAGACATTCAATTAAAGGTCACATCTAAAATGTAAATGGCAAGAAGCTTTCAGCCATTAGCTCTGCATTTTAGCCCTAACTTTTGAGTGGGACGTGAATATGACCATCCTGTTGTAGTATGTTTGTTTGCTTGTTTCTTATTGAAAAGCGTCATTAGTCCCCACTGTACCCCATGATTCCAGCAGAATTGACTTTGCACGTTACAGGTAGGGATGCTCCTGTTTGGGCTCTCCTCACACAGAGCTGTTCACAACCTGGCCACTTCTACATGTATAGGAAGAGTGTCTCTATTCCACAATGTGTTCACTCACAGGAACACATGACAACACCTTCCCACATGTATTGTTTAGGAGGTGGAGCATACTTATCTATTATCTGCCCCTATTGATCTCACACATAAGAACTTCACTTTTTGTTTTACAACTCCTGGAACTACTTTTACAGAATACACTTGGATAATAGGAGCTTACTGTCATGACAAATCACAAAGCAAAATGAGTAAAATTCCCCAAACTAATAACACTCATTTTCACCTGTATACACACATACCTTGCTCATGTCAAATATCTTGAGAAACTCAAGAATTAATGAAGATACTTTAAAACTGTTTCAAAGAGAAATCCAAAGAGTACATACAGAGTACTACAAGTATATATATTGTTTGGATTCCATACATAATATACTCTATATATAATAAGAAATACTGAAATGAATATGTTAGTAGATTCTAAAGTAGTCAACATTAAGTGACTCTCCTCTGCAATAAAAGCATTTGCATTCAATGGTCAGGAATCTTCTGTGTTACTATCAGTTTTGTACAACTTCTGGATTTCTAAAACAATTCAAGGACCATGAGAGGTGCCAATCCTTCATTTTAAATATTTGGGTTGGCTCACAAAAGTTCATAAATACCAGTCATTCTGGGTACATCATATTGTTCTTTTTACTTGTGTTTTCATTTTGAAGTCTTCCATAATAAAAATAGTTTTTTTTTAAAAAACAAACATATGCTATTGTTAAAAGATCCACAGGTATACCCATGTTTCATAGTTTATGTTTTATACTGAGTCTCATTTTTTATTTTGACCTAATAACAGCACATATCATGACAAGTCAGCTTTCAAAGTTGAAAATTCACATTCCAGAAAGGAACTGTAAGTAAGACTTTAAGAAAATTGCAAATAATCAGTCCCTATTGATAAACACCACTCCAACATGTTGATTCCATTCCTCTCTAACACCTGCATATGGTCTCGGGCCTTGGCCAGCAGCTCAGTTTTAAATGCCCAGTACGCTTCGGCCTTACCTTGGTAAACGGCTTTGAATCCAGGTGAGCCGATGCTGTCATCCGACTGCAGGTGGAGCCACATTTGGTTGCTCATGCTCACGATGAGGTCAGGAACGCTGGACCCCGTGAGTCTGCACCAAAGAGAAAGGATAAAACTGTTATGGAAGGCAACTTTCCTGAAGTCGATGTTGACTTCCACTTGAAAGAGGAGGATCTTGCTGCTTAAACTACAAAGCCACAGACGTTCATACAGCAGGACCCTTCTTCGAAGAATCGATTGCCACTTGTAATTTATATTAACCCTTCAATATCAATAGCACTGACATTTTACAGTAATTATAGATCGCTGAAAATATATATCTTCGTGTGTGTGTGTGTGTGTGTTTGTGTGTGTGTGTTAGTTACTAGGGAATGAACCCAGAAGCATTCTACCTCTGAGCTACACCACCAGCCCTGTTTATTTTTAATTTTTGAAACAGGGTTTCACTAAGTTACTGAGAACCTCACTAAGTTGCTGAGGCTGACCATGAACCTGCAGTTCTCCTGTCTCAGCCTCCCAAGTACTGGGATTACAAGCTTGAGCCCCCATACCTGGCTATGTGTGTATATAAAGTATATATTATATATTTATATAGTCTTTTATATATATATCTACAAGTATATATATTTGCATTTGTAGATATATTTATATATATATATGTATTTGTAGAAATATAATTATTTGTAGAAATATAATTATTTGTAGAAATATAATTATTTATATATATATTATATATATATAAATATTATATATATATATATATATATATAATATTTTAAAAATCAACTTAGCGAGAGGGACCATCCCATTTGCCTTGAACTGAGAGGCTTCCCCATGTGCCAGAGCTGCATGGCTAAAAGTAGGATAATCTAGAAAAAATAGAACCTTTGGCCATGCAATATATCTGGGAGATGTACCCATTGTCCTATGGTTACACCACAGCATACTATCAAAGGCAGAACCTCTCCAAGGTGAGAAATGCAAAGGTTCATCACAAAATGCTTGGGTAGTCTAGTCTAGAATTATCATGCACCTTTATCAAAGCCTCTTTCAAAATGTATTATAGGTAATCATAGGTTAAGAGAATATTGAAAAGGACAGCATGCATAGCTGAAGTAGATTTAGCAGCATTTATTGAACTTCCTCTCTGCATATTAATGTCCAGGTCACACCAAAGGGAAGTTTCAATGAAGCATTCAGCGTGTGTTAACAAAACAGTCACACGGCAGCTGCTGTCAGCCAGTGAAAAGAAACACTAAATCCATTGACTGAGCTCAACGCGCTGATGGAAAAGCATGCTGAAATAGAAAAAGTGCAAGAAAGAAATCAATTCAACCAAAACAAATGTCCTGAATCAAATAGGAAGCTTTGCTTTCAGTAGAGGAGTTTCGGGAATATGAACACAGGATTTGGCCCATCCATCACATCGCCCATCTCTCTGCCTAGCGTCCTCATCATAGGCGGCGCAGAATACCTGGGTCTTCAAAGGAAGATGGACAACAGTCATTACATGTGAGGTAGCGCGTGCGATGTTGCACACAGACTCAGGAGAGCGAGTACCAGTGAACGATGTGCAGTCACCGGGCACGCGTGCTTTCTGAAGATATGTCTTCCTTGCTTAGAGTGCTCTTTTGTTTTGTTTTGTTTTGTTTGTTCGCTTGTTTGATTCGAAGAGAGATTTGTTTTCTTCTTCATACATATGTTTTATTGAAGTGTAACAAATCAAAAGGTGCGTGGATCATATGCACCTGCAGGCTCTATGGACTTTGGCAAAGTGAGCCCCACACAGATCAACACACCACCACCAGGGGCAGAAGCCTCCCTGCACCTGCTCCACCTCTCCCTCCTTCCTTCCCTCCATCCCTCCCTCCCTCCACACAGGTCCCAATCTCCTGCTGCTAAACTTTCTATGAATGGAAGTGCATTCATACACTTCCATTAGGTAGGATACTCTGTGGGATACGCGGTTCAATGTTCATTGGTCAAATTTATTCACGCCTCTGTTTATAGTTGTAGCTCATTTACTTCAGTTGCTATACGGAATTCACATTATGTATATGTACAAGAAGGGAATGATTAGTATTTTTGAAATTTTTATTGATACATGCTTTAAGTAGTCAGAAACCATATAAAGTTATCACATGCATCCTCCCCCAAGTTTCCACCCATGGTAACATTTTGCAGTACTATAATTGAGCCAGGCATGGTGGTGCATGTCTCTAATCCCAGTAGTTGGGAGGCTGAGACAGGAAGATCACAGGTTTGAGACCAGCCTCAGCAATGTAGTGAGGTCATCAGCAACTTAGAGAGATCTTGTTTCAAAATAAAAAAATAAAATTGGGCTGGGGGTGTAACTTGGAGGTAGAATGTCCCTGGATTCAATCCCCAGGAACACATACACACACACACACACACACACACACACACACACACACACATGCATCTAGAATGTATTATTACAACCAGGATATTGACATCAATACAGTCTATCTGTCTCTTTCAAGTCTGCAGTCTTATGTGTAGTGCATGTGTGCATGTGCGTAGTGTGTGTGTGTAGAGTGTATGTTTAATGTGTGTGCATGTGTGTATGTGTGTATGTAGTGTGTATAGTGTGTGTGTATGTGTGTGTAGTGTGTTTATGTAGTATGTGTGTAGTGTGTGTGCATGTGTGTATGTAGTGTGTGTGTGTAGTATGTGTGTGTAGTGTGTGTGTGTGTGTGTGTGTGTGTGTGTGTGTGTTGCCTGTGTATGTGTGTTCGTATAACTCCATGGAACTGCATCTTATGCATAGGCTTGGGAATCCATACTGCCATCAACATGAAGTGGTTGCCTCACTGAAAATTCCTTTATGTTGCACTCTAAAAGTTACATGGGAGCCAGGCATGGTGGCACATGCCTGTAACCCCAGTACTTCCAGTACTTGGGAGGTTGAGACAGGAGGATCACAGGTTGGAGGACAGCTTCAGCAAGTAGCAAGACTCTCAGCAACCTAGCAAGACCCTGTTTCAAAAACAAAAAGTAAAAAGGGTTGGGGGTATAGCACAAAGGTAGAGTATCCCTGGCTTAAATCCCAAGCACCACAAACACACAGACACACACACACATGCACACACTCAAGGACTCCTGTCTTTTTCCCCCTGCTCCTCCACTACCCTCATTTATGGAAACTCCATGTTGCATCTCTATATTTTTTCACTTAAAAATGTCATAGGGAAGAGATCATAGAGCATTTAACTTCTGGGGATTTACTTTATTCCATCAACTCAATTCCCTGGAGATCCATCCAAGCATTTGTTTGTACCAACAGCCAGCTCCTGCTCACTCCGAGGAGGATGCCACGCCGTGGCCGCACAGTCGGCTGGACCGCTCCTCTGCTGAGGGATGTGTGAGCTGATCCCAGTTTTGTAGAGGACACATGCAGCTGCTTTGTACATTGCTGCCCAAGTTTTTATAGAACATATGTCTTCACTGCTCTGAGATAAATAATAACCTGAGAATGCAATCACTGGGCCAGAGAATCACAGGTTGAGTTTTTAAAGAACTGGAAACCTAGTTTTCCAGACTGGATGTACATCAACCTGCAAGCAATGCAGATTCTATGTTCTTCAACAAGCGTTTAGGGTTTTACTGTATTTTCCTAGCCCTTCTAACACGTCTGCAGTGATGTCTTTCTGTGGTTTTCACATAGGTTTAGCTGACTACTATTTTTGTTGAATGCATTTTTGTGTATTTATTGGCCATGTGTGCATCCTCCTCAGTGGGAGATCTGTTTATATCTTTTTTATTCATTTCTGGGGTACTGAGGATTGAACCCATGGGTTTTCTACCACTGAGCTATACCCCAGCCATTTTTATTTTTTATTTTGACATAGAGTCTCACTCCATTGCTGAGGGCCTTGCTAAGTTTGCTGAGATTGGCCTCAAATCTGCAATCCTCCTGCTTCAGCCTCCCAAGTACTGGGACCACAAGAGTGTGCCACCAAGCCCAGCCCAGTTAGTCATTAGACCACTTGTTAACTGAATTATCCTCCCTCTCTTCCTTCTTCCTTCCCTCCCTCCATCCCTCCCTTTCTTCCAATATATGTTTATAGTGCAGTAGAGATATTAATCCTTTGTCAGATACATAGGTTCATAATATTTTCTCCGGGTCTGTAACTGATCTCTGGGTTCATTTCATATGTTTTTTTCATAGAGAAAGAATTTTTTAATTTTCATAGGTCCAATTCATCAATTTTACCTTTTTATGGTTTGTGATTTGGGTGCCAGGACTAAGAACAATTTGATCATCTCAGAGTCCTGAAATTCTCTTCTATGTCTCTGTTTCTTTTTTTTTAGGTTTTAATATTTTCTTTTTTTTAACTTTATATGTTCATTTATTGGTGCATTGTAATTATACATTTTGATATATGTCAGGGTATGAACATCATACCTATGTCTCTGTTTCTAAAAGTTTAAAAGTCCTACATTTTAGATTGAAGTCCCTAATCCATTTTGCCCTGGTTTTGGGGAAGTCCTGAGTTGGAGCAGAGGTGTGTCCTTGTCCCTGTGGATGCCCCTGCTCTAGGACCACCTTTTTGAAAGATTATCTTTATTTTCCCCGCTCATTTGAATCTTCCATTTCCTTCCTTACCATAGTTTAACTTTTAGAATGTACATATTTTTAGTGTATAACAAAGTATTCAACATACTTTGTAACAAGTATGTGTTTTCTTTTTTGTTTCTACTTGTTTACAATTACCATAAAAATGTGATTTACTTCGTAGTTGGGTTTATTAATTTTATTAATTATCAAAGAATCCAATTTTGTCTTAGCGTTTCTCTTTTAATTTATCTGATTAAGCTTTTGTCTTAATTGCTTCCCCTTTTAATGTCACAGAGTATAGTTTGCTCTTGTTTAACTTTATGAGAGCGTAACTTAAATAATTGATGTACATCTCCTGTCTCATAAATACATTAGAGGCTATAGGTTTTCATCTCAGAAAACCTTTAACAGTAATATTTTCATTATTTTTCAGTTCAAAGTAGTATCTTATTTCAAGAGATATTTATTTCCCCCTTTATTTTGAAACATTTAAGCATTTTCTAGTTTTTAAAATTATTTATGCCAAATTATAGGATATATACACAATGGAATTCTCAGCAATAAAGAAGAACAAATTTACATCGTTTGAAGGAAAATGGATGGACCTGGAGAAAGTTATGTTAAGTGAGGTTAGCCAGTCACAGAAAGCGAAGGGTTATATGTTCTCTTTCATATGCGGAAGATAGGGAGTAATTGGGGTACAAGAGGGACTTAAATAAAGCAGGAGAAACCCCAGTGGAGCAAAGGAGGGGGTGTCAGGGAAGGCAGTGCCGGGGGAGGATCAATGAAGGAAACACTTTCATTGACATGATGTACATATGTGAAATTATCAATGCCAACCTCAATATCAGGTAAGGGGCATAGGAGGTAGTGGGAAGGGAGCCAGGGAGAAGCTCACCAAGTGCTGAGCGCATGTCTGTCCCTATCACTCTGAACTACATTATGATGTGAGACTACAGTGCACCAATAAAGTTATATAAAATATTTATGGCTATTTATACTTTGACCAGAGAAAATTCTTTGTACAATTTTAGTCTTGTAATATTTATTAAAATGTGCATTATTGTTTTGAATGTGGTCAGTTTTGGTAAAGGTCCTACATGCACTTAAATTCTTCTCTGTAGATATTTTTCACAGGTTTATTTTTATTTCATTTTTTTATGCATTGAGTTGTAATCAGGTTGTTCAGACATACCACATCTCTACTGATTTCTTTGTCTGATTGCTACATCACTTTCAGAGAATGTGTTAAAATATCCACTTAGGATGTAGCTGCTTCTATTTTGCCTTGCAGTATGGTCAATTTTTGTGTTATACATTTTTGAGAGTAGATTATTATTAAAAGCCTATAAATTTAGTACTGCCATGTCTTTTTGTTTGATTGCCATTATTCTTTCTTTATTCCTGGCAACATAGCTTGCTTTCCTGTCCCCTTTACTTGTGGTTAGAGAACTGTACAATTTTTCTTCTTGTTGCTAGTTATCACAAGGAACATCTTTCTGTAGCCTTGACTTTAAGCCATTCCATATATGGCTATCTTATGTTTGTCTCTTGTAAGAGTAATATCACTTTTTTATCCAAGTTTACCTTTTACTTAGAGTACAATAACGACTAGTTTGCTTTTCTTGGCCAATTAACCAATTTCTCTTAATTACCCCCTTTCATCCGCACGTTCCCTTCACTTTCTCAACACTTCAAAGATGTCACTGCCTTAGCTCTTTGCTTCATTTGTATGTGGAGAGTATACAAACGAAGTGAATGAAGACTATGAATTTAGCCTTTTGATAATAATGTTTCTTTGTCTCTGCTGTTTTTAAGATCTTTTCTTATCCTGTTTTTTAGCAGATTTATTATAATGTGCCGGAGTGAGGTTTTCCTTGCATTAAACCGACTGCATTGTAGATTTACTTAAATCTCTTTTGATATCTGTTGTCAGTTTTGGACAGTCTTGGTGGTAATCTCTTAAAATATTGCTTATTCCCTGTGCTTTCTCTCTCTCTTTCTTCCAGAATTCTGATTACATTGATGTTTTCTGTCTGCACCCTCCTTCCCTTTTTTCTTTCTGCCTTATCTCAAATATTTTCCACCAATTTACCTTCTAGTTCCAACCATATACACTGAATTCCTCATGTCGGATATTTGTTTCCCAGTTCTTGAACTTCAGCTTGATTCTTTGTCATAGATTCAATTCTCTTCCAATAGTCTTGATCATTCTACTTATTTTCTTAAACATATGAGCCATAGTACATGATTAGACTCCCTGTCGTTATTGAACATGGTGTTGTCTGATCTGTTCTTCCATTGCCTGTTTTGGGTTTGGGGTCCTCGGGTGCTATTTCTGGACATTGTGGTAATTTCTGGCTGGTGGCCAGGCTTTGCATGCCCAATTGAAGAAGCACAGTGCAGCATTTTCCTCCAAAGAGGACCTGACCTCCCTCTGGAGTCAGGGTCCACCTTGGCCCAACCAATCGATGGAATGACCCCAGACTATATTTCAGGCTCATGAGTTTCCAAGTGCTCATGTCTTTTTAAGCACACTCCGGAGGTTGTGGTCTTTTTAAGCACCTGTTAAACAGGCACTGTGGCTTCTCCTTGCTACTCTATGTATAAAAGACTTGAGGATCTCAGCCCCTTTTTCTGACAACATGCCATATCTTTCAATTTGCTTGCACCCCACTGAAATCACTCTCCAAAGTCCTGGGGACATCTCATCTGCTGTTGGTCCATTACATTTGTGCTCAGCCCAAACAAGCTGATTGATACCCTGATATACCCTCTCTCCAGCTCCCACAATTCTCTAAAAATCCTACCCATCTATCCCACCTATTTGACAGATATCAGACTTGGGTTCAATCTTACAATGTGCTCTCTCTCTTCCTATACACATGCAGAAGAAGGCTGATGAAGAATTTGCTGGTTTATATGAATCCATATTTATAACCTCTAGATTCCAGCTAATCACTCCACACCACTCTGGATTCTAGCTAATATGTTTTCTTTTCCCATTTCTATCAACTATTAGCTTATACTAGCACCACTTTTTTCAAGTCCCATCCCAGTTCTTATTTTCTCTGCTCTGCACAGATAACTTCCTTTATAGGTGCCCAGGGAAAAATGTGTAAGGCAACTAAGACACGGAATAGGAATATTTGCTCTCCAAGTCTCCAAGACCCCTAATGGTAACCTAGACCTCCAGCTCAGAAGTACGGTAGAGAAGGGCCCACATCAATCACGCCTCTTCAAGATTCCTTGCACTGTTCTCCTGTTTCCATTTCTACTTCTCAGTTTGAACATGGACTATCTCCTTCCAGCCCCACTGAAGTCATCCCATAACCCAGCCCCTTGAATCTGGTATTACTTCCCTCCTAGACATTTGATTTAATTTCAAGTTGTTAAAACTTAATTATCATGTAGAATAGTCTCACACATTGCAGGAACTTATACTGCCTAGGTAACTACTTTAGGCACACCTCTGGGTGCATATATTTGAATTTCTTAGAGTTCTGCACTGTACTTTATTTTAATTCAATCTTATTCTGTGAATTCACATGAAATTGAATAACCCAGTGCATTGCCAAGCTGCCCACCAAGTTCACTCAATCAAATGTCAAATCAGCCTTGTGCATTTTACGCATTTCAAGATTTTTTTAAGCCTCTTACTGATTCGACGGCTGTATCCATGAAGAGGTCTGTAATCTTTGTTATAATTAATTTGTAAATTAATTAGTTGATGACTAATTACTTTTTTTAAAAATGTAAGAATAAAAAGTCACAACTGTTAATTTTTAATTAAAATTATTTCAGAATCATTTAAAATAAAATATTCCCCTTTATTTCCTCCTTGCATTTTCCAGAATTAGTTTAATTGGCCAGCAATGACAATGATTTGTTTAAAACAAAGAAGCAGAAAATACTCTTATCCTTTGCAGCTGCTTATCTGTTTGAAACAGGAATTTTTAAACAATAATTTGTAACTGAAAAATAAAACAGATGCCGGCTTTGATGCAATGTTTTAACATACATCATAGCGTGTAATTTGAATTTCTTTTTTAATAGCCCCATTTTCTCCAAAATTGACACCATGGGACATGATGTTTTGATTTATACCTAAAGTTATCTCAATGAAACACTAAATTGATCTGTTTTTTAGAGATCTAGATAGCTTTTTTTTCCTTTGGGAGTGAAAGGGGCTCCCTATTGAAAATGCCTGGCCTACCCTACCCTCTGGTGGCATTCCCCAGCCAGCCCCTTGGCGCTAATACCCAGCCAGCCCCTTGGTGACAATCCCCAGCCAGCCCCTTGGTGCTAATCCCTAGTCAGCCCCTTGGTGCTAATCCCTAGTCAGCCCCTTGGTGCTACCCCCCCCCCCGCCAGCCCCTTGGCGTAATCTCTAGTCAGCCCCTTGGCGTAATCCCTAGTCAGCCCCTTGCAGTTTCTGCTTCAGCCATACTGACTGTGTCACCTTTCTCCCGCATCTCTGCCGTCCTCAGCCTGCAGGTCGTGGCTTTCACCAAGTCCCCAGTGCAGAGCTGAGATCCTGGGGAACGGCACGGCAACGACTCTGAGTGTTCCCGTTGGGTGTTCTTAACTTCCCAGGGTGGGTGAGGACTTTTCTTCTAGGTCACTGTACAATCCCGCCACACTGACAGCAGCCACACAGCCCCGCCTGACCCCGTCCTCCTTCCCAGCTCTGAGCTCCCGGGGTGCAGGTTTGCACCTCCAGTCCTTTTTGTCCTCAACCTCTGGTATGCAATATGCACACCATCTTGAATAAACACATATGTGAAACTATGAATCAGTCCAGATCACACTCACTAAATATCCGCATTCTGAAATCGCATACTATTTCCAAATAATGAACGGTCTTTGTTTCACTGTATGCAGCGCAGGAAGAGCTTGGGATTGGGGTTCTGGTATAGCTCTGTCATTAATTTACCCTGTGATTTTAGCTAAATGAGTGTACATCTATGTCAGTTTCCTCATCTGTGAAACATGGGAGCTATATAAACCATCTTAAGGAGTCCTCCGGTCTGGACTCCCTCCCTTTTGCAGACGTCGGTGAAGATGGTGGTCCCTGCAGCCAGACCCAGTGATGAGCTGAATCCCCACCCTTATGATTACAATTCCCGTACGCTAAACAGTTAACCCAAACTGCTGGGAATGGCTTTCAGTTAGGCGTATGTTCCTTCTTACAGCCCGCACGCTTGGTATGGAGAACACTTCTAAACTGGGTCAGTATTGCTGAACGCTCCATCGCAGCCATGCCATCCTAAGTGGCAGCAAGGCTGGGATGCTACGGTGGCTAGAGTCTTCACAGCATGTAGGAGAGCAATCTCATTTCAGAACAAGTCTCCCCGTCGGTCCTTGCTGAAGCGTTCACCAGTTCTGTCTTCACCTCCATGAAAGGCATTTTCCCAAGAGCGGTGGCTAAGATGAAACTCTGATTCCTCTCTCTGGACAGTGCTCCTGTGAGAGTCCTCTTGTTAGTGGGTGTGTAATAGCTGCTGGTAGTGCTAAGCACAGTTCCTTCTTCCAATATACCACGTGTGCTTGTCTAATTCTCTGATGAAGGTTATTTCAGATGTCCCTAATTGGGGGCAAGTATGAGTAGGGTTGCTTCATATAGGGTAAGTTTTATTTCTCTAGGGTTCAGACAAAACCCTGTCAGACATCTTCCTCAGCACCATCCTCCTTCCAGTCTCTGAGCTCCATGGGTGCAGGTCCTTGTCTCCTGGCTTTTTGTACCCACCCTCTGACATATTATATGCATGTTGTTTTGAATAAATGCATACATGAAAATATAAATACCTAGAGATGAAATTGCTGCATATGGTGTGTATGTGTGTGTGTGTGTGTGTGTGTGTACCTTCATAAAACCACGTCTCTTTTCCAGAATAGCTCATCTCCTTTTGCAGTGTCAAAGGTTACAGATAATATACTTTGGTTTGTGTGACCTTCTCAAAGATGCAAAACTGTAGCGAGAGAGAATGGATCAGGAGTTCAGGACTTAGGGTGAAAGATGTGACTACACGGGAATGGCACACTTTTGGGGGTGAAAAAACTATTCTATATCCCAATTTGGGTGGTGATTACACAACTCCGTGCATGTAGTAATATTTATAGATCTATACATACAGAAGTATTATTTTACTATATGCTTGGTTACAAAATATGTGCTCAGATCTGGAGGAAAAATATCTGACCATGTCACCAAACTGTCAAAACATGAAATTGATGATGGAATTCACGCACCTGCAGTAAGTTACACCTTCACTCCACTGGCAGGTACCTGAGAGTGGTATACTAGCCTTTAATGTACCCATTTTCATTTTAAATTGGGCCACTGAGAAGCAAATGCTACCCCTGGGATAAAACCTCGGCTAACCCTGAACTATTTTGCAGTCTTTGTAGTTGTCCATGTCCATGCACTTCATGACTCTTTCCAGGGGTTAGAATGCTCCCTTATCTAAACTGTGTCTTTAGTTGGCCACTGGCTTTGACTAGGTCGATAGACTGTGGGGTAGAGACTGGCAAGAAGGGAAGGCACAGTATAATCTATTCAGCACCTGGGCCAAACTGTTCCTCAGGGGAAGGACAGCACACCTTGGACAGAATCAGGGCTTCCCTGATTTGAAGCCTTGCCGTATGTCACCAGGCAGACACGAAGCTACCAGGTCAGAGTCAGAAGTCAGTCTAGTTGCTCAACAAACCAAGGCAGGACTCTGAACTCTCATCTTCTAGGAAGCCATATCTATACTCTCGGGTATGCACATTTCCAAACAGAGTACTTCCCAGGTACTGAGCACAAGGGAAGCGAGTTAAAGGTTTTCAATTTGCCCAGCACCTAGACCAACCAGATCCTGGCATGTGGCAGCTACTGATTATAGCTGCATTATATGACATGCAGAACCATAGACAGCCAGGACAGGTGGGAAGGAACAGGATTCTGATTTAGAAATCAAGCAGACTTTCAAAAATAAATCAGTATATCCATGCTGAATAAATGATCATATTATCACACACAAAGTTAAAATGGGACAATTCACCCCTATGCTGAGTTGTGATGGTTCCCCATCAGCATGAACATACATGAGCTCTGGTTCCATTGCACTGTCTCAAGCAGACATTTCGCCCAAGGTTGGCAGAATGTTTACTAGGCCAGAGCTCATACCAGCCAGACAGAGTGGGAGAGGACGTGAGCCCCATCAATCATTCACAATCTCTACTTTAAATTCACTAACAGTATCAGAATGATCGAGTCTTCATATGGTGAACTGTAGAAAAACCATCTAATCCAAACCTTTTGATCTCACAGATCAAAGGGGGAAAAAAGTTGACCAAGGCCCAAAGTGAAGTTATTTTACAGTTATTCTACTGATTGCAGCCCAGACTACACAAGTATGTGCACTCCTAGTCCTCTAGACACAAAGGCTCCTTTCCTTTTTTCCCTTCCTCTTCCCACGAAGCACAATACGAACTCTGGAACAGCCTAAGAGGCAACCACAATATCTCTGAATGAAGACAGGAAGACAAGACCCAGGGCCAGGCTTTAATGTGTATATACAAGATTATTATCAAACTGATGTGGAATGGCACAGGTCCTAAAATAGCTAAGACATTCAAAGAAGAATAAGTAAGATCCCTTACTGTATCTGATGTTATCACTTACTAAATAGTGACAAGATCAGTAGGTGTGGTTTTGGTGAAGCACTAGACATAGAGCTCAGAGGCACAGAACAGAAAATTCAGGAACAAATCCACTGAAAAATGCCCAAATGATTTTTGACAAAGGCACACAAGTAATTCAATGGAGGAAGGATAGTCCTTTCAAAAATGGTGCTGAGCAATTAGACACGCAGATTGCAAGGCAGAACATGAACTCCAATCTATGTCATGTCCCTTATTAAAAACCTAACTCAGGCCGGGCGTGGCGCACGCTTGTAATCCCAGTACTTTGGGAGGCGGAGACCGGAGGATCCGGGTTCATGGCCAACCTCAGCGCGCATGTGCGCGCGCATGATGTATCTCTCTCTCTCTCTTCTCTCTTCTCTCTCTCTCTCTCTCTCTCTCTCTCTCTCCCTAGTGAGGTCCTCCGCAACTTCGTGAGACCGGTTTCAAAAATAAAGCATAAAAAAATAGGGCCGGGGGTGTAGCGCGGAGGTAGAACGCCCTGCGTTCAATTCCCGGTAACGCCAAAAAAAAAAAAAATTAACTCAGGATGGATAATAGCCTTCAAGGTAAAATATAAAGCTATAGCCTGGTGTGGTGTCTGTAAAACAAGTATTTAGGAGGCTGTGATAGGAGGATTGCAGGTACAAGTCCATCCTCAGCAACTTAGTGAGTCCCTGTTTCAAAATAAAATATAAAAAGGCCTGGAAGTGTCGCTCAGAGGTAGAATGCCTCTGGGTTCAACCTCTTGTCCAAAGATATTTAAAGCTATAAAACTGTTAAGAGGAGTATCTCTGAGGTCTAGGTCTAGAGAGAGGCCCAGAAGTTGACACCAAAAGCAGGTGTCATAGAATCCATCAATTGGAACTCCTAAAAACAAAGAAGCAAAACATTTCCTCTATGAAAACCCACATGATGGGGGAGTGTGTTAGTCAGCTTTCTGTCACTGTGACAAAATACCCGAGAATAACAGCTCAATGGATGGAAGGTTTATTTTGGCTCATGGTTTTCCATGAGCATTTGGTTCTAAGGCAGAAGCATCATGGTGGAAGGGCATGATGGAGGAACGCTGCTCCGGTCCTGGCAGTCAGAAAGCAGATTATATAAAGTGAGGGCTGGGGACAAGGTACAGTCCTCAAGGGCACACCTCCACGACCCACTTCCTTCATCAAAGTTCTATCTCCTAAGCTTCCATCACCGCCCAACGCCCAATAATTATGAATCCCTCTACGGGTGGATCTACTGACGTGGTCAGAGCCCTCATGATCTAATCATCCCCAAATCCCCATCTCTGGACATGGCTGCCAACACTGGGGCCAAGTCTTCAACACAGGAGGCTTTGGGGGACATTTAAGATTCAACCCATAACAGGAAGAATAGACAAGCAATAGACTAAGGAAATATTTTCAAACCATATATCCCACAAAGACTAATATCTCAAAGACACAAAGAATTCTCAAAGTAAACATTAAATACATCCAATTAGAAAATGAGAGAAAGATAGACACTTTGCCAAAGAGGATGTACAGATGGAAAAGATGCATCTGACAAGATGTTCAACATCATTTGCCATCAGGGGAATGCAAATTAAAGCCACAGAGAGAGAGAGAGAGAGATCACCACATACCTACTAGAGCAGAGAAAACAGTGACATCGCCAAATGCTGATGAAGGTGTGCAGAACTGGGTCACTTGACACGCGGGTGACAGCCAGAGTGACAGACCCACCCTGGAAAAGTCTGGGAGTGTCTTACAAAACTAACGTGCAGCAGCGCACCACCCAGCAATCACACACTTGGGTATTTTTACAAGAGAAATGAAGCTCATGTTCACACAACTATGTAGACGCTAATGTTCACAGCAGCGTAATCCAGAATAGTTGAAAATGGGAAACAATCCAGATGTCCTTCTGTGGTGGATATTAGATGCCCTGCATTATATCTGTGCCATGGAATTCCAGTCAGCAGTAAAAAGAAGCAACTATTGAAGCACACACCACCCAGGGAAGGCAATCACAACAGCTCGTACGCTGTGTAACTCTAACTACACAATACCCTCATCTTAGAGATGGAGTGAGGATAGAGACTGGCAGGGGCCAGAGATGAGTAGAGAAGAGAGGAGAAGGCATGATTATAAAAGGACAGGTGAGAGACCATGGGGTGTTAGAGATTATCTGCACCTTGACTGGTGAGTAGAGGAATCTAAATAGTTTATCAATTTGTATAGAACTTAATACAGGTGCACAAATAAGTACACAGAGAACAAGAAATCTGGATGCAACCATGGATTCTTATTAACATCAGTATGCTGGTTGTAATGTTCTGCCATAAATTTGCAGGAAGTGTCCAATCAGGGGGATGGCCAAGCTACACTGGGTGTTCTTTGCATCCAGCGGGGTCTCAGCTCTCAGGGTTAGTGACGTCCTTGTCCTCAGTTAGCAAGGAGACATGATACCTGCCACAAGGCGGGTCCATGTTGAGACAGTCCAGGTGCCGAGACACTGGGTACATTCAATCTCCTTTCCCTTCTTCATCCTATTACACTCCATAGGGGAAGTTAATTTAGAATGCTGCGGAACTCTGCGTTGTGGTTGATTATATTAAGACAGAGATAATGATCACAGTAATCTAATAATATCTTTCTTTTAAACATTTAATAACTATTTTTGTGTACCATTCCATTTGATGCAGCAGTATTTGAGGTTAAAGGCATAAGCTGGGGAGTCAGGGATGCTGCTCCGTAAATACATGCCACTTAAGGTTTCTAATGCAAGTGTCCTTCAGAAGAAAAAACATATATACTTTTGTAGTTAATTTAATATCAAAAACACACAATAAAACCTGAAATGCTTTGGACTGATAAATGGCGAAACAGACCACAAGCTCTTGGGCTAAGGATCTATAAAGATAGGCTTGCATATTTTGGCTCCTTCGAGGAAGCCACATTGAGTGGCTGCTTGTGGTGCAGCTATCAGGCCTGTGGGGAAGAATCCTGCTGCTCGCCCACAATGCCTGGACTCGCGCTTGCTGGGAAGGATGTGCCCCATCACTAGGAGGTACTATCCTGGGAATAAATGTCACTTGGCACCTATGGCTTTTTCTGCCCCCTGGGAAATTTGTTGCTGGCACCAAGTTCTCATGGGACCCACATCTCTGGGTCAGCTTGTCTTCCCAGGTCCCTCTGCAGTGGTTGGCCTCCCAAGTCCTATACGCTGTTAACAGTGGTCTGTACCGCCCACGGGTAGGGTTGTTGGAACCGAGAACCTCACCACAAAGGGTGTTGTGAGAGGGCACTGACCATGCCACACCCCAGGAGTGTAATGAGGGTTGAGCAGCCCCAGCCTACAGAGCCTATAGTTACCTAATCCTGTGTGACACTGGCAAGCTGGTGTCCCCTGCTCACAATGATGCAGAATTACTCCCCTGGCAAAGCAACACTCTAGTAGCCAGGCGGAGTATCCATGATTACGAGGCAGAGTGGCCAGTGTACTAGCAAGTATACAGAAGAGAATCAGTGGTTCTAATGACTGGGCTGCCCTGCTCAGCAAGAGGGCTGATGTACTACTGGCATCGACTCCAGGCTTACGTCAAAAACAGCTTACAGAAATAGTCACAATCTAATCACACAGAGGAGACTCTACACCCACCAAAGTACCAGGTGCCTCCGGGTGCAAGCATTTAGAACTTAAACCTTTCTCCATGTAGAACAGAGGTATTATCAGATCAGGCACTGTTGTTAAGAGGAGTGGCCCCATTTTAGTTAAGCTAAAATTGCTTGTGGGTGTTTTAAGAGTTCCTGGAACTTGTAAATTTTGCTAAGGGTAGAAGGATCTCATCACTGTTGATTTTGTGAATTTTCTGCAATTATATAATACCTCAAGACATGTTCAAACCCTGTTTACTATTAATATCTCTTAATGGTTTGGATAGGAAGTATCCCCCAAAGATTCACATGTTGAAGTTTTGCTCCCCAGTGCAGCACTGCTTAGAGGTGGGGCTTTTAGGAAATGATTAGTTCATGAGGGCTCTGACCTTGTCAGTGGATCAATCCATTGGATGAATTCATAATTTGAGTGGACTCTTGGGAGGTAGTGAAAACTGTAGGCTATGAGGCAGAGCTGGAGGAAGTAAGTCACTAGGGGCATGCTCTGGAAGGGCTTATCCTATCCCTGGCCCCTTTTTCTCTCCCGTAGCTTCCCAGCCACCATGAGCAGAGCAGCTTTCCTACACTACGCCCTTCCACCATGATCCTCTGTGTCGCTGCAGGCCCAGAGCAACCGAGGCAGCCCACGGTGGACTGAATCCTCTGAAATTGTGAGCCAAAATAAACCTTCCTCCTCTAAGTTGTTCATGTCAGTTGTTTTGGTCACACCGACAAAAAGCTGACTAACACAATAGCCTATAGTTATTTCTGATAACGAAATCATATCATATTAACTTTATTTATTTTAAAACTTGTATATTTTATGAGTAGGCTATTTTGTAGACACAGAAACCTATAAATGCAGCCAAAACAAACCTAGGAAATGTGACTTTTTCTTAACCCCAAACAAATTTGTAGAAACGTGTAAGGTTCTTGGGACGTCGTACATTCCAGACTAAAGCCAACAAATAATGTGTCAGGAAGGTCATCTGCTTCCCAAATTAGAAGATAAAACATAAAATCAAAAGCTGCATTGTCATTATTTCCATTAATCATTTATATTGCTAGTGTTAATTATATAAAATTTATTTATTTATTTATTTATTTTTTTGCGGTACCGGGGATTGAACGCAGGGGCGTTCTACCTCCGCGCTACGCCCCCGGCCCTATTTTTTATACTTTATTTTGAAACCGGGTCTCACGAAGTTGCGGAGGGCCTCACTAAGGAGAGACAGAGAGAGAGAGAGAGAGAGAGAGACAGGGAGAGAGCGAGAGAGCTGAGGCTGGCCGTGAACCCTGATCCTCCGGTCTCCGCCTCCCAAAGTATTGGGATTACAAGCGTGCGCCACCACACCTGGCAATTATATAAAATTTAAATCAGCAAGCTAATTACTCTTCAAGACAAGGGCCAAAGTTCTTTCTCGTTATTTTTCCCTACTGAGTCCTACCACATTATTTGATGTTCAATGAACATTTCGTTAAAGAACCAAGCAAAGAAACAGAGAAGAGGCAGAAAGAAAAGCAAACAGCAGGTAAACCCTGAGTCAAGCACAGAACTGACTGTCACACTGGATTCTCATGGGTGCTATCAGTGGAACCTGGGTCGCCAGGCTAGGCCATCAGGAGAGAAATAATAGAAAGGAAATAGTATGGACCATTGTGTGATTCCAGAGGGCTCAGGACCTAACTGTTAATTGGTTTGATTCTGAATCATAATTTCTAGTAATGACATGCAGCCTTTCTATCTAGAGATCATTTACCTAGATATCTCTCTCTCTGTCTTTATGCTTGATGGAAATTGCTCAGGTATTCCAACAAAGCACTTGATGTTTAGTGATGGAATTTTGTGATTCTATCAATTAATTGCAAGGTAAGTCAGAAACCCGCCTCCATCCCTGCTTAGGGTCTGCTTTCCCATGACTGTGTGGCTGTCTTTTAATAAAAAGAGAATGATGGCCGATGGTTCAGGACTAGGAGAAAATGGTGAGGAGAAAGGAAGGCCCCAGCCAGCCGCACTGGAGCTGGGGCTGCTGCTAGAAGCAGTTTCCCTGCAAATGGATTCAACCAGCCCTGAGGAGAAACTGGAATCCTTTCTTGCTAATCCACACATCTAGCCAGGCAGAGACTCTCCTGCTGGCACCGATTTCCCTGACGTTAGCTATCGGTCCCCATAGAGGGGTGGATATTAAAATCGCATCCTGTGCTTACAGTCCCCGGTTCATCTGAGTTAATGCAATCTTCTGGCTACCACCAGCTAATAAGTGCAAGGCCGGAGGGAAGCCAGGTGAGGCAGTATCTCCCTATGCAGCTCTGCAAATTCAATTCCAGAAAATTATCAATATATATTCTTGCAAAGAGCTCGATAGGGATTTCTTAAGTAAGTTATTTAATTTTCTCTTGATTCTGTCATTCTGTAGAAATAACCTGAGCAAATTCATCTATCTCATGGGAAGGCTGGGGTGCTAAAGGAACCCCTGAATGTTCATTTACTCTTTTTTTTTTCTGGTGCCACAAAAGTTGAGAAAATAAAAAGCCATTAACAGAAATGAGAGTTTTAAAAACCACATTTAGGAGGAGTTATCTCATTTTTAGGCTATCTCTCTTGCCAAATTTGTCTTAAAAATCATGAAGTGACTAGAATCCCATCCGTCTCTCCGAAAGGAAACCGATAAGATATTAGGTTAAAGGCAGCGAATACCAGTCCGCCCTAAAGGAGATTTTCAGTGTCTGTCTCATTTGAAATGTGTGTCATGAGATTCTGTGATTCTGTAGACCGCCTACTATTTAACTGATCTTGGTGCATCTGTCATTTCTCCAATTAGATTATAAACTCCATGCTGAGAATAATGTCTGGCATATGAGTACGCAGAACTGTTTGTTGATGTATCATCTAAAATTACCTGTTTGTTCCAGAAGCCAGCTGGGAGCCTGTGACTCTTCTTTTCCTGTAATTTGGTACACTGAGGAAATAAGTCAGTGTTCTTCCCTGCTCTGCTGCAGCTGATTAAATGCCCAACTGGTCCTGGTTACATTACACTTCCCAGAGGGCATCTCTACTTGATTCAGTTGGCCATTTAGCTCTTCCTTTATAGATTCCAGCTATTGCGAAGAGGTTCTAATAACACGGATGTCATTGTAATACATAGTTTGCCATTGCTTTCTTAACAACAAATAGCATTAAAAAAAAAGAGCGTAGGATTTTAGACCCTTAATAGTAACCTAAGGGATTTTATAGGGCATTAACTTGCTACATTTATATTTTAAATTTTGCATTTATTTAAAAAATCCTCTCATTTATTTTAGTGACATCCTTTCTTAAATTAGATGATATGGTAATAATAAAGCTATTTTACATGTGGGTTACATTTATTAGCTCTCCAGAGCTTTCATGTGCATTATTTCATTTTTCTCCTTACAACGGGCAGGAAAAGTTTATTATACATATTTTATAGCCTTGAAAACAGAGGTACAGAGAGGTAAAATGACTTCCCTAAGGGTCATAGAGACAGTAAATAGCAGGACTAAAGCCAGACATTTCAGCGTTGACTCCCTGGCCCATTTCTATCCACTATCTCTGTTTGCAAATATTGTCCCAGATCAGAGACAGGCAGCATGCCTGGCACTCAGTCAGGAGCTTGCCAGCAAGAAAGATGCTTGGGCCCTACCTTCTAGGACTCTGTATTTGTAAAGGTAAAGAAGTATAATTTTTATCTAGTTAATTTGAAAAAACATATATAATTATTATTTGATGAGGGAAATAGGGACATGAGCATTCCACTTTGGTGGAAGAATAATTTATGTAAACTTTTCAGATATAATTGGAAAAACATAACAATGTAAATGGAGATACTCTGTACCCCTCAAATCTCTCTGCTGGAAACTTTCTTAAAGGCATGCAGGTATACAAAGTTGTGCACTGCACAGCTGCTTATGAAATAAAATGGGAGGCTGTTGGGGTGAAAGCAAAAACCCTAAAGAGGGGTCAGTTAGGAACACGGCAGATCCATATGTAGTGACGATGAGCAGAGATCCAGGAGCAGCATCCCTGGGCTGGAACATCTCTCCAGCACACCATAGGCTGAGAATCGAGAGGTACCTGTGATCTAGCAAAGTCCCAGCCTCACCCCAAGAGAATGAGGGTGTTATGGACCACAATGCACAGGATGACGGTGAGTAGCAGATGAGACAGCAGCACCAGGCATATAGCACAGTGTGTGCTACATACGATGCCCAGCAACTCCTAGCTAGGGCATTGCTGGTAGTGTGATGGTAACTGCCATAGGTCATGAGCCAGTGGCATGACTTTAATTATTAGTAGTACTAGCTGAAATGGACCAGTGAAAAGATGAGATAGAGATGGATGTTCATCCCCAAACATGTCCAAAATACAATGAATGAAAGAGGGATATCCTAGTGTAGCCTGGTGTGGGCCCGTTAACTGCTAATGGCATAGATGGCATGGTCAGCTGCAATGCCTTTTCCAAATGTGAGTAGTCTCACAAGCAATCCATCAACTAGAGATGCTGTGCTGTGCACATCATAGCACTCTCCCCTCTAGCACAGTAATATGTTGATATTCTCAGAGGCAAGCCTTCTAACAGAGGAAGAGAAATCTTCAGTAATATACAAACACACTAAGGAAAGAGGTGGGATCCTACAGAATGCTCTTCATTGACGAAGGAAGTTTCTGGGCTCATGGTTTTAAGAGCTACAGCATGACACCATCTGATGATGAAGACAAGACCTTTTCCTCTGCTCTAAAAACATTGACTGATGAGGAAGGATACTCCAAGACCACATTTTTAGTCTTGATAAAGCAGGTATGATACAAACTGACAAGGAGAACTGTCTACACAGCCCCACATCCGGGAGCACCTGAGGTAGATGAGTGTGGTAAACACTGGGGACACACTGATTGCAGTTGCAGATGGGAGAGGCGGTTCTCACTGGATATATTTATACCTGGGCAGTGACCGATTGGCTGGGACTCAGGGTACAAGGTGCTGGAGATATGCAGGGAGCTACTCGACACTATTTCCCTCATAGTCTCTGTTTCTTTTACTATGCAGTTTTGCAGAATGCAAGGATTTCTGGATGCAAGGTGATGCAGCATCACCCACAAGACATTTCTACTTCCTAAAGCACCTGATAATATGAAACCACAGGGAGGCAGAAAGAGAGGGCCGAAAGGGAGGGAGGGGCTCAGTGGAGACACTTCTCACTTCCTCTTACTATCTTCTGTGTGACCTATATTCTGAGTATGTGTGGCCATACACACACACACACCACACACATTTAGTTTTTGAAAACACAGTTGCTACAGATAAAGCACAATCTTGAGTTAGTTCTCTCCACAGTGGAAGTCATTAGGTCCACCAGCAACCCCACCAAGCAGTCTCCTGGCACATCCGTGTTTGACCATGTGTGAGAGTGTTGAAAGTAGAAGAGAAACGACATACTCACACATAGAGGACGGATCTGGTGTCTCCCACTTTCCCGGCGTCCCCTACTGTCAGTGTGTCGTACCCCCTTTCCAGCTCAAACTCTTCAAAGGCCAGCTTGATGACCTAGGGCCAAAGCACACAAGTGTTATTTAGCAAAACAAGCACTTCCCTGGCTTTCCATACTGCAAACATTCTGCTATAATATTAAACTTTGATCCTTAATTCCAATATAGTTCAAACAGAACCCAACCTGTTTTAAGTACCTGTAAGGAAAATTGTATACATTCAAGGGTCCAATCTAATAGAATCATATTGAGTTCAAGATTTCTATTTGTTCCGAGTTATTCATCATCAGTTCTAAAATGAAATGTGGCCACAACCACATTTGAGGTCAAATATCTATGACATATTTATTAACATTTAAGGTGCTTGTATTAAACAAAAAAAAAAACAAAGAAAAGCAAAAAAAAGTTGGATAATGAGGTATGTTTTGGAAGTACTCAAATACTCAAAACACTCACAATAAATATTTTTAAACTTATATATGCAGTTCTCATGAAAGTATCCCTACAAACATATGAAAAAGACTTTTTGATGCTACAAAGTTGTCCTCTGCAACACTTAGCTTTACAAAGTCTTGAAGATTCTTCTTATTTATTTGTTTGTTTTTGCATACTAGGGGTGGAACACCTAGGATCTTATGCATGCTATACAAGTGTTCTACTCCCGATTCCTATTTTTATATCTATAACTATATATATGTATATATATATATATATGATAATGTACCATCTTGCTCAACATTATAACATCTAGACAAGATTATGTTGAACACACCAATATACACAAATCCATGAACTCCTTTCTATAGAGCACAAAACCCTTTCTTCTGAAAGAAGAAATACTTTTGTTGTTGAACAATATTGTGATCAAGGAGCAAGACAGCCAAAGCTCTCTGCAAGTTACGCTAGAACCCTGGGAAGCAAGGTGTGGAAGGACAAGTGATCGATCATGTGAGATAGCTAGATGATACCTAGATGGATGAATAAGTAGATGACAGAAAGATAAGATGGTAGACGTATGTATCTATGTATGTGTGATAGATGGATGACAGATGGATAGATGGTAGATAGACAGATAGATGGCTGATGGATGGATAGATGGATAGGTAGTTGATGGATGGGTGAGAGTTGAAAAGACATGCACAAAAGAGTAGGAAAGGAGGAAGGACAGAAAGAGCAGAAGCCATCCTGTTGGAAGCGCATTTTAGTGGGAGCTACTTTGGAGCAAGGCTGGAACTCTGAAACTTGTAGAAAGGCATCAGAAGCCTATTTACTAAACTTGAAAGAAAAAAAGAAGTGAGATGGGGAAGTCAGGCTTGTCACCAAGGCTCAACTTAAGGTGTACCGTTTGTACGAGCTCTAAACAGGTGCTTTGCAAAGCAATGCTAATAAGGAATATATGTAATTTTTTGCTATTTGAAATTGTTACTAAAATTAGTGATAGGGCCATTATAATTTATTTTTAAAATTACTATTTAAAATTGCAATGTTTGTATGAATACATTAGAGTAGTATTCTGTCTTGAAACAGGTGTAGAGATTGATAGCTACTGCACATCAGTATAAACATAGCATATTAAACCTAGCACCTGAGGGCAGTTTTATTTCTACTTTTTCTGTCTCAAGGCCCTATTTATGAGTGACCATGGTTCAACAACTAGAGAATAAAAGAACTAGAGAAACAACTCTGAGACCCATGGTTGCCTGCTACTTTACTGGTGTGTTTCCTTGGTCTTGATTTTCTAGAGCCATGCTAATCCAGTAATGTCTCCAGTAATTTATAAGGAGTCACAGACAGGGCCTCAGTACATCACCACACTGTCATTAAGGGTATAAACAGGGTCATTGTATAGTTCCTTCATACCAAGGGGAAGGTTTTCAGAGAAAGTCTCTGCAGTGTTTAGCTTCCACAATCAGCAGGGCTGTTACCAACTGGAAATCTTTACTTTCTGCTACTGAGGCTGTCTAAAGAGACGGACACAGGCTCAGTCCTGCCTAAAGAGCCTCTAGTTTGTCAGAAAATATAGCAACCTCTAAACATAGATGGCTGCAATATAGAAATGCATGGGTTTTAATTAAACTTGCAATCCTTTCTCAATAAGAGAGAGCCAGAGATCTAAACAAAGTAGCACTGATAGGATAATGCCTGCTGAGTTGGAGGTGACATGGTGATGCTCAGCCTTGGATTCCCTTCCACCTGAGCCTGCCCCCCTCAACCTGGGGGCTCCCTACAGCTGGTCCTGTGGAGGCTGCTGCACCCCTCAGGGTCTCCCTAAGTTAACTCTGGTCTGGAACCTGCAATCCTCCTGTCTCAGACTCCCAAGCAATGGGATTACAGGCATGCACCACTGCCCCAGGCATAATTCATACTTCTAAAATATATGAAAAGCATATCCCAACCTTTTTTTTTGTAGTACTTGGGATTGAACCCAGGGCCTCATGCATGCTAGGCAAGTGCTATACCACTGAGCCATATCCCCAATCCCATATCCTAACCTTTTAAAGGAGAAATGTCAAAGGGTTCTATCATATAAAATATGTTCAGAATTTGAGCCCGCTCCAACATTTTTTTTTTATTTTATGAAAATACATTAACATTTGAGTGTTAATTTTCCAAATGATTCTCCCTTTGCTCTCCTTATCTTAGTTTCTATTCATTCATTCTTTATTCATTCAAATATTCAAGGTGACTGAATGTTAGTGTGCCCCCTCTATCACAGATGGGAGACTGTGCAAACACTTTAATTCTCATAAGAACATCTTAATTTTTAAATTTTTTGGGGTACTGGGGATTGAACCCAGGGGCCTTCTACCTTTGAGCTATACCCCCATCCCTATTTTATTTTTTTATATTGAAACAGAATCTCACTAAATTGCTGAGGTTTGCCTTGAACCTGCAATCCTCCTGTCTCAGCCCCCAAAGTACTGGGATTACAGGTGTGTAACACAAAGGGAGAGATTATGGGAAATAGGAGTTGTTAAATTCCTATTCATCAGTTTCAAGTTACTTATCAGAATCAAGGTCTTCTAAACTGAATATTCTTAGTAAGAACATGACAACAAATCTACATCTAGAAACTATTATCAGGGTAACACATAGCCCTGCATTACACTTTATTAAAGAAACTTCACACTTTCTTATGAAATGAAAGTTATAAAATATTTCTTATAGATTTTAAATATTTTGCCTGAAGTCCCAAGGGCCAGCCATCCAACAACCAAAAAGTTAAAACTAATGATGATAAGGAGACAACCTGCCCCAATGCATCTGCTGTAGAGACTGGCTAAGTATATGTCTAAATTTTCCATGGGAAAGTACATGTCATCATGGTTGTTGGTGGCAACACAAGTGTGAGTCCCTTTGGAAAACAGTGTGGCTGTTTCTTACAAAGTCAACATGCTCCTCATTGTCACACACTCTTAGTACGTGAGGATCCATACATGGTTTCAAATATCCCTATATTCCTATGGGCCTGCACACAAAAAGTCAGAATAACTAGTGATTCTGAGCAGGAAGGACAAGGTCCGGAGCGCAGAGCCCTGGGGGACCAGTCAGAGGTGGGAATGCACAGAGCTGGGGTATTCCACCCCTAAGTCCCCCAGATGGCCCTACAGAATGAAAGGGTCCTGACAAGTCCCTCTATCAATGGTAAACAGTCCAGAAACTGCCCCAATTCCCCTCCCAGAGAGAATTCTACAAGATCAGGACTCCCATAACCTCCAGGTGCCTTCTACCCATGGGTCGAGCCAGGAAGAGAACCTGCTTTACCATGTTCTTCTCCTCTCTGCCCATCTATTGCTTGAAAGTGGCATAAAAAGCCGGGCATGGCGGAACACACCTGTAATCCCAGTACTTGGGAGGTCGAGACAGGAGGATCGCAATTTCAAAGTCAGTCTCAGTGACTTAGTGAGACTCTCAAACAACCTGGTGACACCCTATTTCAAAACAAAATAAAAAAAGGGCAAGGGGTGTAGCTCAGAGGTAGAACCCCTGAATTCAACTCAAGTTCTAAAAAAATAAAATAACAACAACAACAAAAAAAAAGCAAAGAAAGTGGCATGAAAACAGAATGCTCAGGTACTACACACTGAAGCTGGAGGGAACCCACTCGGGCTTCACCGCTTCCTTGGCCAGACTCAGGAGGACTGCTCTTCCCCTCTCTGTCTTCTCATCAGCAAAAGGAGAAAGGTATTGATCCCACTGGGATCTAGGACACAGTGACCCTGCTGGTCAAGTGCGTGCATCTTGTGTCGTGTGCCAGGCACAGGGTCCACGCCAGCTGCACTCCAGCGATCCTGCACAGGGAACCTGGCCATAGCTACCAGGCTGAGCCAAGCTCAGCCACCAATTTGAGGGAGAACATCTTCTCCAACCTCTTGACTCTTCACAACCAAGGAAGACGTGCCTCTCTCCTCCTCGACTCAGCAATTCTGAACTCCCATTTTATCCAGCAATCATCTAGTATTCTTTCATTTCCAGAAGAAATCTTCCATCTATACATTTCCTTCTTTATTTCAGTAAGACTTTGTCTCTCTTGTGTACAGATATTAGTGACTAACTTGGAAAAAAAAATCCCTCAAACAAAACCTATTAAAAATGCCAGGAAGGTTGTCAGGGATAGAGGATATTTACAGAACAACAACACAGATGAACAGGATCACCAGGGAACACAAATACATCCATGGCAGTAAGGGAGGAACCTTAAAATAATTTTGTCCCATAAAATGAAAAAAGAGGCCAGTGAGATATCCAAGATAATCTACAAATCCCTGAAATGAAGCAGCTGGAGAATCCTAAGTAAAATTTAGAACATTATTAAAATGTGTCCTCAGATGTGTGAGACAGGGAAGAAAATTTATTAAAAAAAACTAGGGGCTGGGAATTTAAAAATCACAATACAATAACTAAGAATGAATCAGAACATTATGAGATGTGGTAAATCCAAACTTAACATCGACATTGGTCAACCAGAAATGAGTGGAGTAACTTAGCTGGAACATTGAAGGAATAAAACATGAAAGGGTGCCAAGAGAAAATCATAGACCCCTAGATAAAAGCAGAAGATACTGGAGTTTGTCAAGAGATAGCAAAGGCTACAGAATCAATAATTAGAAAAATAATGGAAGATACATTTTTTAGAACCCATTAAAGAGTTGAGAATGGAGATTAAAAGTGGCTCATTGTAGCCCATGTTAAGAATATGTTGTCTCATAGAACCATTTAACTCTAAGAGAACAGGAAAATTCGACACACAAACCCAGAAGAACAAATGGATTATATTTGAGGAAATCTGAATCAAAGGTCGTCTCATTTTTCAGTGTAACAACAAAACCGGGGAGGTAATGGACCAACACGATTACATGCTCGGGAGTCAAAGTGAAAGGGCAGAGCTCTTAGCATGTGCATTTAGCAAACAGGCTGTTGCATCAAGAAGGAACAGAAAATATTTTACAGAGTTTTAGATGTCTCCCGTATTGCATATTTTATCAACTGGCTCCTTATCTTCAACTTGCCTGAAAGATGTACCTTGAACAAGAAGATTGATTATAAGAAAAGTTAACCTGACAGGGATTCTCTTTAAATACAAAGAAAGAATGACCTAAAGCAAATTCATAAACTAGCAAGGAAAAAAAGGCTGAGTTGATAAAAGTAAAAACAGGCATATTTATTTTTTACATACTAAACAATATAGTTGAGCCGATGCAGAATGGTCAACCCACATAGTATTGAGGTTGAGCCCTAGAGCCCAGAGGTGGCCTCACAGGAGGTGGCTCATCCTAGAGCAGGTAAGTGGTGGCCCATCCTACAGCAGGGGGCAGGAGAGGAGGCAGTCCATCCCAGGGCAGGCGACAGGTGAGGCAGGATGTGGGAGCTGGCAGTGATCAGCAAAGATGGACCACTACAGCAGCTCACCCTGCTCCTCTATCAGGTGCTGCCCTCTGAGTATGGGAGAGCGGGCTCCAGTGGTACCTGTCATCCATCATGATGCTAGCAACCCTCAACTTAGTGGAGGTCATTTAAATACCAGCCATCTCTAGTCTCCTGAAGAGAAAAGGTAGCTTACGAGAGCTCAGGTTCTCAAACATACGCTGGAGGTAGAGGGGTTGATAATGTGTCAAGAGGAGAAGGTGTAGAAGAGGATGATATTGAAATTCTTGCTGCTGGTCGTTGGCCGGAAGGGAATGAGGGATAAATTATAGTCATGGTAAGATCAAGCTCTACAAAGCTGTATTACATGAATATTTTATTATTTACTTTCTTTGTTTCTTTTCTTTCCTTCCTTCTTTCCTTCCTTCCTTCCTTCCTTCCTTTTTTCTTCAATCATGTCTACCAGCAACTACATTTGTACCAAGAAAACAAGCCGAAGCATTCTGATATCTTCTTTGAGAACACAGCTGTGCATGTGCAGCAAGTTTCTAGAGTGAATGACTCCACGTTTGGACACTTGAGGATAAGAGTTGGGGACACTGTTTACAAAGTGGCATGCTGGGAAATTCAACTCCATTGGGATGCCTGACAGAGATTTACTTCTTATTTTTTATACATGGACATTTATATTCATTGTCAGGTTGGTGTCTTAAATATTTAAAAGTACCTATGAAAATAAAATGATTAAAATGTATTGTGAAGTTATTTGTTGCCAAACAGTATGAATTTGAATGTTGGCATTATCACTTGCTAAATGTGTTGATGTCCATAACTAATATGGGGTTCAAAGTAAGCACTTTCTTCATAGGATAAGGATTAAAAAAACATAAGCTATACCAAGTGCCTATCACGAACCTTGGCACAAGGTTCAAGATTCACAAACGACCATCACTGTTAATATTAGGAAAAGTCACAGAAATGATAACCAAAATCTACACAGATAAAAAATGATAATTGAAGTTGTTTAGAGGCAAACTCAGCCATGACATATTATGGAACCTGTCTGAAAAAATCCCGGTAAAATTAGAAAACCTATACAATATATCTTTTCTTAGAAGTACAAAGGAAATGTCTTCCCTTACTCATTTTATTACTAAGATTTTTTTTAAGGAATGGTAAGTTAAATCTAAGAATGAAGAGGCTGAGATCAATGAACTAAGACACCTATTGTGTGATGTTTGAGAAAACGTTTATTTCATTGATTTATTCAGTTACAGTAGGTTTTAATGTATTTCCAGCCTATCTATTATAATTTTTACAAGTTTCATTATATTATAAATATTTCCTACACAGACAGAAAACAAATAAAATCAGTACTCTATCTAGAACAAATAGAGAATAAAAGCCCTCTGCCATCATCTACCAAGAGTTCCTCCACCAACTCTTCTCCTACCAGGTAGACACATCTATAGACCCTCCCCTGTGGCTGAAAGATGAGACGCACCAGACCAGCTGCAGCCATCAGAGAAGCATGATCCAGGGAAACTTGTCCAAGAAAGCACAGGACATTCTCAGAACTTCCTCTGATACTTAAAGCTTGTAAACTAAGACTGCAATAAGAACACCTGGGTGCAAATCCCAGCTCTACCTGCGGCCGACTGTTGGCCCTTGGACAAGATACTACATCACCATCCATATGTAATTTCTTCATTTTGACCTGGGGCAAAACCAGTACCTGCTTACAAGATTCTTATGAGCACTTAATGTTAGGGTTCAATAAATAGTCCACGTCCGTGTCTACATCAAGGAAAAAGTCATTGGGAAGGAGATCTGGACAATTATGTGAAAAACACAATCTGGACTCATGTTCAGAAGTAGAGATTAAAAAGAAACAAGATGAGTAGCCAGCACATGACTGTAATCTCAGTACTTGGGAGGCTGAAGCAGGAGGATCACAGGTTCCTCCCAATCCTCAGCAGCTTAGGGAGGCACTCAGCAACTTATTGAGACCCTGTTTCAAAAAAAAAAAAAATAGGAGTAGGGTGTAGCTAGTGAACTCACAGTACACACCCACAAACACATACACACACACACAATCATTGAAAATATTACTTTATCAGATGTTCCCCCACCTTAGAGGAGCATTCAAGCATTTTCATTTGTAAGTTTGTTTCTCGTAGGAAAGTTAATCTATTACTGTTGTGCTACATTCAAGACCCTTTTCTCAGAGGGCATTTCTGGGGTGCCGACTTCCCTAGGCATGTGGTCTTGGGCAAGCCACTCACATTTCCACCTGTTTCTTCATTCTTGACATGAAGAGGTGGGACACTAGTACCAAGACTTTCTCTAAATTTCATCCAGTTCTGTTCTTTTATAACCCTCCTTCTACGTCACTCGCCATATCGGTGTACACCGGATCTAACTTGGGGCGTATGTGAGCAGAAGGCACAGGGCTGTGACTCAACACAATGGATACAGTGGGTGTCCGGCCATCTCCAGCGCATGTCTATCACCTATCTCCTTCCTGAGAGTTGGCAGGATAGTCAGGCTGTTGCCCTGTCAACCAGGGGTCTGCTCTCACCTTGCTGCTTCCTGGGCTGAATGGAGGCCTGGCAGCCTGGCAGTCAGGTGCAAGGCCACCTGGTCAGGAAAGCAATTATCAGGTTGGACCAACTCCGTAGTCATGGCAACAGGGAGGCAGGTGCCCCAGTGAACTGATATGGGCAGAGCTTCGCCTGCCTGGCATCTTTGTCTGCATTTTCTTTTTACTACTTTCAGAGTGTGAAAAGGAACAGCAAATAACAAATGCGTCTTTCTAAGTCACCCATGTAAATCCAGCACCCATTCTTTCCTTCTAAATTATTAAGACACTAGACAGGATTAAGAAAGTTCATTAGAAAGAGAGCCAATGATTGCTACCTGCAGGAGAAGATGAGCAGACTGATGCAGGCATTTGCTTTTCTGAAAGAGGAGAGCGCATGGCTGGGCTGGACGGCAGGGCCTGGCTGGAGCAGCAGATAGTACCTGCTGCCTTCTACTTCCTCCCTCCACTGCTAACCGTTCCTACTCAGTTCTGCATTGTCCCTCCACCGAAAATTAGAAACACATCTAGAGGTACTGGGAGGCCAGAATAGCAACATAAAATGTGCTTCCAGTGAGCCTGTCTCTGGCTGCAGATTCCATGACCTATGAGGTGTGGCCTGGTTAAGTTACTGGCCCTGGGCCCGCCACAATAATCATGATGTTTTAGAAAATTTTTAAAAATAAGGTCTCAGAAAATAATTCCATATAAGGTTTCTGAGCAGGTTAAGCAAAGGGACATTCGTCACAGGTTTAACGCTTCTCCTGGCACAAAACAAGGCCGCAAGAGATGCTGCCTGCCCTTCTAGAAGACTAACACGGGATTTAAAAAATAAGAGCAAAAACTGCCTAAGTTGCTAAAGCAGGAGAAAGTGTTCTATACCTGGCATCTTACAGGTTTGAGATGGGCCATATACCATCCACCCAGACAGGGTGACTTTCGCTCAGAATCCATGGAGCAATGAACAAGTCCCACTTAACTGGATTTCCTAATTCAGGAAAATGTCCTTTTACAACACCTTGGCCTTGTTGGTTAAAGATATATGCAAACTCATTATAAAATAATAAGAAAAAAATGCTGCATCTGGCCGGGCATGGTGGCGCACGCTTGTAATCCCAGTACTTTGGGAGGCGGAGACCGGAGGATCCGGGTTCGCGGCCAGCCTCAGCTCACGCACGTCTCTCTCTCTCTCTCTCTCTCCCCCTGTCTCTCTCTCTCTACTTAGTGAGGCCCTCCGCAACTTCGTGAGACCTGGTTTCAAAATAAAGTATAAAAAATAGGGCCAGGGGCATAGCGCAGAGGTAGAACGCCCCTGTGTTCAATCCCCAGTACCGCAAAAAAAAAAAAAATGCTGCATCTGACCAAAGAGCAGATAAGCTAAATAACAACGTAGCCAGAGGAGTGTGTATTCCATTTGTAGCACAAGATGCAATACGGAGAGGGATTCAACAAAATATCTAACAAGCACCTGTCTCTCTAATGCCACCGTTGGCAGCTTCCTGTGAACACCACTGTTATCACCGGAATAAGAACATAGGCAGCATGGTAGGACCAAACACACACCAAATAGTCACACCAACTTATCTCAAGGCGGCCCAGTCTATACTGCTGGAGAAACAGGATCGTGGGACTTATTCCACCTGAGGCAGATTCTGCAGCATTGCCACCTGGGGACAGAGCCCAGTGGAGACAGCCTCTCTGCAGTGCAATCATCACTATTTGGCTGGCTGAAGTTGGAGCGTATTCTAGGGAAGTACTACATTTGGCCCACCCATCTATGAAAACATTAAAATTTCAGTGGTGTGCTGGAGCAGGCTTGTGCCAAGTTCTGGGAGCCAATGATTAACTAGTCAGGAATTTTTCGAGGCCCTTGTTAAGCCATGAGCAGCCTGAAGTCATCTATGGGGTGAATATTTAAGCTATGGAATTTGGCAAATCTTACAAATGAGCCAGTTTCCTGGCTCATCACTGGGCTACAAATGCACCAGGAAGTGCATGTAGGAAGGGTAAGTAAAGAATAACATATGGCTTGATACTTATGTCCAACAAAATTCAATCCATTTATCTTTGGGCCTACAATTGGGAACTGTACATTGGAAAGCCTGTGTTCTGGAAAGTCTGAGGTTATGACACTGAAACTATCATCTCCTACAATTTTCATTGCTTGACTTATATAATATACAAGAAAATTCCATATTCCCTGTCAACCTATGAGTTACTCCTTAAATTGTATGGGCTACAAGCTATCTATTTTAACTGCCATAAACCTGGAACGGAAAATCAGACACAAAAATATGTGAACTGCTTTTGAAATTGACTAACAAGTGGCTGAAATGTAAACGACTTAAAAGAGGATGTTTCATGAAGTCATTCTATGGCACAGTTGAAGGAAAATTCTTGAATTCTGTGCAAATGTATTTCCTTTAATTTGATAATTTGATTAACTATATTCTTCTTCACTATTTATATAGAGAGAGATAGAGAGACTTTATATATGTATATATCTTAGAAATATTTCATATCATTTAATTTTTTACCATTTTTAAAATATACCTGTATTGGTGTGTTGTAGTCTCACATCATAATGTAGTTCACAGTGATAGTGACATACATGCACACAGCACTTGGTGAGCTCTCCCCTGGAGCCCTCCCCACTCCCTCCTTCCCCATACAGGGTACTGAGATTGACATTGGTGTTCATACATATGTACATGATGTCAGTGAAGTGATTCCTTTATTAATTCTCCCTCTCCCCCCTCTACCTTCCCCTAGACCACCTCCCTTTTTCCACTGGGGTTTCTCCTCCATTATGTTAAGTCCCTCTAGTATCCCTACTACTCCCTAGCTCCTGCATATGAAAGAAAACATATGACCCTTCACTTTCTGTGACTGACTAAACTCACTTAACATAATGTTCTCCAGGTCCATCCATTTTCCTGCAAATGACAAAATTTTGTTCTTCTTTATTGCTGAGTAGAATTCCATTGTCTGTATATCCTAATAATTTTGTGATCCAGTCATCTGTTGATGGACACCTAGGCCGGTTCCATTTTTTGGCTATCTTGAATTGTACTGCTTTGAGCATGGATATGCATGTTTCATCTTTTTATACCAATGCAAATGTCACCCAACAGGATGAGACCCTTATGGCATTATTACCTCTTAGGTTTTCCACCTCTTAATGCTTTCACACTTTCACAATGGTAATTAAATATCAGCATGAGTTTTGGAGGGAACAAATGTTCAAATGATCATTTCTGAAAATGTTTGCCCTCAAGATAGTTTTCATATTTATATTTATCCCAAGATAGTTCTCGTATTTTATGTTACATCCATTTTTCTCTCTTTATGAGCTGAAATCATAACATGATTTGGATATGTAGTAAATAGTATTAACAAAATGCTAGCCAATTATTTTTATACTCATATCTTAGAATGGCTTTTTCTACATAAATGTTCCCAAATGACCTCTACAGGATATGGTGGGGGGATGATATAATCAAGATATCTTTTATTAAATCAATACAATCAATAAAATGAAAACCAATCTACAATTGGGGAAAACTGGGTAAAGGGTACTTGTCACCTCTCTGTACTATTTTTTTAATTTACTGTGAAATTCTAATTATTTTTAAGTTAGGACATTTCATTATATTTTCAGTTCTCTTTTTTAACATCATCTGGAAGTTGAACATAATATTTTTCAGTTAAAACAAGTGCCTTTACTGGGTGTGGGGGCACACACTTGTACCTGGGAGGCTGAGGCAGGAGGATCCCAGGTTTAAGCTCAGCAACTTAGTGAGACCGTGTTTCAAAATAAAAAAATAAAAAGGGCGGGATGTAGCCTGGAGGTAGAATACCTCTGGGTTTGAACCACACTGACAACAACAAAACAAATTGTTTCTTTTAACTTATGTTTTACATGATCCTTTTATAATTAGACTGGAAGTTACAATATGAACATATATTATAAACAATATATTCCTAATAAGTTCTAATGCCTTTTGATCAAAATCAGAGATATATTATGGGATTTTATTGTTCTCCATCTATTTGCATATTTATCAACTATTTGTCTATGCCATACATTGACAAAATTAATTAATTTGAATTGATGGCTACTGTTTGAATATATGAAAGTAATTTTTTTAAATAAAATTTCATCTTAAAATTGAAGCCTAGCATTTAGTCAAATTCGTGATTTGTCAGTTATACACAACATCTAACTTTTTGAAATACTCATATAGTCAATAAATGTTACAGACTTTATTTTTTTGTGTGGTACTGGAGATTGAACCCAGGATCATTCTACCTCTGAGCTCCACCCCCAGCCCGATTTTTTATTCTTTAATTTGAAACAGAGTCTCACTAAGTTGCAGAGGGCCTCACAAGTAGCTGAGGCTGGCCACGAATCCGGATCCTCCTGTCTCAGCCTCCCAAGTACTGGGGTGATAAGCGTGGACCACCATGCCTGGCTTGTTAAAGACATTTTTAAAATAAGTCATCAATGTTACCTTCATTTTTTACTAGATGTCAAGGATCATGAAGGAGCTGTGGAAGTCCTATTTTCCATGAAATTTTAAAGATTTAAGGAAATTCGATGTCAAGTGCATTTGGCAATCCTGTTGTCCTTAGTATAAAAGAGAGCAGCATCCAAGGTGTTTCTGAGGAAAGTACTAGCATCTGTGCTGCTGTGGGCGGGCGGGCGGCTCCCTGCATTGATGCAGTGACAGACCGATCACCACCCTGCCACCCAAGAGAACTGATAATTCCGACTTGGATGATTTGAGAGAAGTTCAGAAACTTCACCGGGCATTAGCTTAACAGAAACCTGCAGGAGAGGATTGTACACAATTGTTTCCTTCGTTGTTCGGAAACATCACTGCAAAAGTAAAACCTGGTGTGCAAAGTACTAGGAGGTGAGAAAGCAGGGTTCTGCCACCCCATCATCAATTTGAGATGCTTTGATATATCCAGTTTAAAACCTACTACTGTGGCAGGTGAACTCTGCAGGAAATGGGGGAGTATGGACCAACCTGAAACAAGTGGATAGTCACATGTTCTACGGCAAAATGAAAGTTGTGTCAGTGTTCATTAACCTACGTGCCTGCTTTCCTCTCTGGTTCATTTTGAAACTCTTTTATGAACTTACACAAATGTCAGTCACTTTTCTGGCTTTGCAATGGTTTATTGTACCTATAGAAACAGAAAGCAGACAATACTGTGGGGGAGGTCAGGGGCTCAGGGCACACTATGAGTTCCTAGACCTCATTAATGAGCAGTGATACAGGTGGAAATGTGCCACCTCCACAAGGGTGGATTCCAACGTTCAGAAAATGAAACTATAAAATGCATGTCTATAGATTATAACTGTTGAACAATATTAAGTACTTAAAGAAAAAATGATAGAAATTCCAAAATACTGCATGGTTATCAATGAATTGAGACCAGTCACTGATAATTTTTCTTTTCCTATTTGACTTTTCCTTAATAAATGTTGATATAGATATACATATGCAGGCATAAAAATAACCTTTAAATAAAAGTCATATAAACTAAGATTAATTCCTGCAACAGCTGAAGATAGTCAAAATTTCCTCTGGAGCTTAAAAGCAAAGTTTTGCATCAGCATCAGCATGATACAGGAAATGACCATTTGGTTATAGACATGTCTAAGGCTATTTGGATGATTTTAGAAAATAGACAAATAATATATTTTTAAAAATTACAACATGAAGAAACAATATTGATTTCGTTAAATATCACTGGTAGACTCGAGAGCAAATCAGAAAAAAATGACTCACAGCATCAATGATTTCCATAAAATAAAACACAATATCCATGTGAGAGTAAATTAGAATGCAATGATTCAGTGTTTCAAAATAACCCAGAATTTGGAGTTAATGTAGGGTAGCAAACATGAAAGGAAGAAACAAATGAGAAACAACTAATCACTCCCCAAAGAATAATGTGAAGAAGTTGTTGGTGTGATCCACAGGCTCCATGAAGGCCGCGGACTGAACACTTCATTAGATGTTCTATTTGTTAGAATTAATTATTAGATGGAACTAGGCACCATGCAAACTTTAGATAAATCAACCTCATGAATATCATACATCTCTCTAGTCACACTGGTAACTAGACAGCCAGAATATCTACAGTGAGCCCTTAGAATACTTACCTGAGAATGACTCATTTAATTTCCCTCCTATCCCTTTATTTTCTTTCAAAATGAATGCTAGGTCACATTTTGAAGTTGAAAGATATGGTTTCTATTTTTAGACAATGTGAAAACTTATTTTTATATCTATTGTAACATTTAAAAATGCTCTTAAAACCAAAGTTGGGGAATTTGATTTGTATAGTTTTTCTGTCCCCAATGCAAATGTTTGGGCAATGTACAAATTAAAAAAAAGAAGCCGGGCGTGGTGGCGCACGCTTGTAATCCCAGTACTTTGGGAGGCGGAGACCAGAGGATCCAGGTTTGCGGCCAGCCTCAGTTCTCTCTCTCTCTCTCTCTCTCTGTCTCTCTCTCTCTCTACTTAGTGAGGCCCTCCGCAACTTCGTGAGACCTGGTTTCAAAATAAAGTATAAAAAATAGGGCCGGGGGTGTAGCGCGGAGGTAGAATGCCTCTGCGTTCAATCCCCGGTACCGCAAAAAAAAAAAAAAAAAAAAAGAAAAACATGTGTAGTTAATAAGCTAAACATTTTTAAATCATAAACACATAATTCTTTATCCTTGAAAGACAAAATTATCAGCACTTTTTTTCATTGAATATGAAAATTATGCTCTATCAGTATTTTTCTTATTTCCCTAAAAACAGCCATGTCTTCTCATTGATTGGTAGCTTCTACTGTTTGTTCTAATATCTAGTAGAAAAAGCCTGAAATTATGAGCAAAGAATGCTTAATTATCCCCACTGATAAATGGTTGTATCTTGCTTATTTCATATCTTTAAAAATATTCTCATGTCTCTCCCAAATCTAGATTTTCCAAACCATGCTGGCCACCACCCTGCGCTTATTATTGGCTGCTGAGCTGATCACAGAAAGCCCAACCTGCTTGCCCGCCTCCACCTCCCCATCAGCCTCCTCTGTGGCTTCCCTCTCTATTCACTGGTTTTGTCTCTAACACTGACTGCTGGCCATTGACTTCACTCCTGGCCATGCTTAAATCCACCCAGGAGAGGAGGTGCTAGTGTCGAGTGCAGGAAAGCTGAGAATCTTCAGGAGAGCTTCTGTGGGATTCCATGGGTAGAGATGAGCAAGCCAGGAAAGGCGTCCAAAGACATCAGCCTAGGACTGTCATTTGGCACCAAACATATTAAATCCCCAAGTGACCATAATTTATTGCTTTATTCCAGCAACTACAGATTTGTTTTTAAAATTTGAATCACACTTGTTTTACAAGTTACCATCTTTACCCATATCATTTTTTTTTTCAAAAATTATTGTAGTTCCTGCAGTTGGCCACATCAGTGGAAGTTCTCCACCCCTGTCAGCTGGTCCTGGTGCCCACTCGGAGTTCAGCTGACTTGGCACAGAGCACTTTCTCTCTGTCTGCCCTCTTGTGATCCAGAGATGCTGCTGCCCCTCTCCGTCAGGGACCCTTGTGCTCACTTGGATTCTGGGACCTTGAGCATCCCTGCTTGACTTCTAGCTCACTGAACACTTTGATCTCCATTCTTTTTCTTTTTCCTCTGAGCACCTCATCCCAGTTCAAAATGATTTTTCCCATTTTCCAAGTAATACTGTATACTAATCACCTCTTAGATTTCCAACTTTGCACAGAGCATTCTTAAGTAACCAAATGGCGTTTCTTGTCAGATGAAGAGACATGTAGCTGAAGAGGTAGCCTTAGTCTCAATTGCTATGGAAGCAGAACAATTAAGGAAGGGGTCATATTACTGCATTCCAAATAAAATAACAGACCTGCTCAATTGCTCTATATCAAGGAAAGCTGTCATGATAGGCATTCTCTTTATTAAATCATTTCTCAAGTCTATGATGTTTATACAATTGTTTGACTACTCCAGAGCCTTGATATAGCCATTTGTTCGCCTAAAAATACATTCTTGTGTCTAGCAGTGAAAAAGATGTTGAGTTGTTTTAACAACTAAAAAGTTATCTCAGAAAAAATGAAGTTCATGTTGAAGGGATTCTAAGGACTAGGTCTATTGACTCCCTGGTCAGGGTATTATACCTTCATTCATGTAAAATGCAACTTGATCTCATCATCTGAGAGCAAAAAGGACTAGACTGATGCTGAGGTTGGAGGGGACCTCCAGCTGGCCCTGGTGGAGAACAGCACAGGTTCCGGAGGCTCATCTGACTCCCCCTGTAATGCAAGGGCAGGGAACTCCTGACAGAGCTCACAGGTAGCCTGAAGGGGTGATGGGGTGCGCCACCCAGCTAACCGCGCCCTTGCCCAAGAAAACTTAGAGAACAAATGTAGGCAACAGCTTCCTCATTAATGTGATCAGAAAAGCAATTGATACTTTATAAAATCAGACCATGTTCCCTGTGATCATGTGGAAACATAGAAAGTTGGCTGATTGGAGCAGTTTTCACTTGTTTTCAAAAATATCCTCACTTTTCTTCATTATTGTACCTCTTCTTCCTGCCATCTCCTCTCTCCCACTTACCTCCCAACTAAAGCAGCAATTTTTTTACTTATTTATTACATGTATCGTAGTTGTTTCTAGTAGACACCCTTTTATTAACTCAAAGCTGATACAATAGGCACACTATTCTTAGCTTCTTTTTCTGTGTGCATGTATGTACAGCTATGTGGCATGTTTTCTATGATAGTGAAAAATTGTATGGTTTATGCTTCTTTATTAAATTTGACTTCTAAGCATCTTTACACACACTGAGAAGTGATTTTTGGAGAATGACTATTTTGAAATTAGAATACATTAATAATAGAATTGTACTTAAAACATAATCATTCCATGATAAGTAGAAACGTTAATTATAAGACAACAAAGAAGAAGCAGGAGTTTTTAGATGTATTTAGTGCCCCTTTGGCTAATCAAAAATTATATATATATAGCCTTGTAGAAGTACATTAATAGAAAAAAAGTGGAAAGGAAAAGGAAAACCAGATCCTAACTTCCAAAAATTTCACCCATTTTTGGTAATAAAAAATTGCAGAGAAGGTTGATGGAAAACTATAACTTGTTTAAAGTTCGACAAGATGCATTTGTAACATGCATTGTCATGTCAATAGTCTTTAAATATTACTGTCCAGAGTCTTGATGATACTCGGAAAGGGAAGGGCTCTTCACAGGTAGTAATAAACAGAGGAGACATCCTCACAGTTCTGTATTGCATAAGAACATGACGTAAATTATATAGACAAGGGCATAGAAGGATATAAATATTATATGTATGATATAATATATAAAGTAATTACATATAATATTTACATCCTGCTCTGCCCTTATCTGTGCTCGCTGTAAGTGTCTATCCATCCACCCTTCCATCTACCTATTCAGTATGTAGTTGGAGACGCAGATGTCTTGGTCAGTTTGAATGGTAATATGAATAATGCATGTTTATCTGCCAGTGTGTCCATGTATATTCATATATTTAGAATATACATAACCATCTCAGGAAAAGTGGTTCATGAATAAAGACTTCTTGTCCCAACGAATGCACATCAATGATTTCTCATATTTAAGAAACACCTTAATGTTTTTTTGTAATTCACTTTTAGAGTATTTTTAAGAAATTAATTATATGCACTAAAATGGGGGATGGCTTAGGGATGTAAACATGATCTGTCTTTTACACACACCCAAAACACAAAACATGCTTAGATCCCTGATCTGTCCAGGTGACAGGGCCACACTCACCTGCTAATGGCCCCGGTTCATTGCTCCTCCTGAGGAAGCCAGGGCAGGTGCAAAGCTCTCCAGACCTCGCCCACCTCCCAGCACTGGGGACCCGCCCACCTGGGACTCCCCAGGAGCCTGTGGTGATGCACATGCTCAGATCTGCACCATGAGATACAGTCACTGGGCTTTGCGTGCACCATGTTACTTAATTTTTGCTACATTCCTTTTAGGAAGTAGTCTTTGATATTAAAAATGAGAGTCAAAAATTGAATTTGGGTTTCTGACTCCACATCCAAGATTATAGTCACATCTCTATGTTCATTCTAGACAGGTAGAGAATCGCCCTTCTTGGTATTCCTCAAAGGAGACCGTGGGCTAATTGTAATTGAATATAACTAGCCGGGCGTGGAGGCAGAGACCGGAGGATCAGGGTTCGCGGCCAGCCTCAGCTCTCTCTCTCTCTTCCTGTCTCTCTCTCTCTCTCTACTTAGTGAGGTCCTCCGCAACCTCGTGAGACCCGGTTTCAAAATAAAGTATTAGAAATAGGGCCAGGGGTGTAGCGTGGAGGTAGAACGCCCCCGGGTTCAATCCCCGGTACCGCAAAAAAAAAAGAATATAAGTATTCATAATCCTCCTGCATATTATCCATTTGGATATGACCTAAAGTATCTATACCATATAGTATTTTTAAAAATCCTAGTAACTAGTAGCTTATTCCTGCAGTTATGTTTTGGCTTGGCTAAAATTAATTCATTCTATTGTATCGTGATATTGCATTTTCAATTAGAGATGGCAGTGAGTTAGAATTTTGGGGGCAAAAGAAACCTTTTGGTTAGAGATCAATGCGTTTACACACAAGTATAGAACCTAAAAAAAGAGAAAACGAGCCATTTATAGTCCAGATCACACAGCGGTAGATGGCTGGAACAGAGAGACAATCGAGCCCCCCACTTAGGCATGCACAAATAAAATGCACAGTTCCCAAAGCGAAAAACTCCTAAATCAAGTGTTCTGCAACATCTTAATCTGCGTCATTATTTTAACTTTTACAACCTCTTTTTTATTTTAGTATCACTGTGTTAATGTACCAATTATTAATGAAGAAGGGAAAAAAAGGCCAGTAAACTTGGTGTCTCTTAATATTTTAAAACATTCCTGCACCGGGCATGGTGGTGCACGCCTGTAATACCAGTACTTTGGGAGGCGGAGACCGGAGGATCTGGGTTCATGGCCAGCCTCAGCACTCTCTCTCTTTCTCTCTCTCTCTCTCTCTCTCTCCGTCTCTCTCTCTCTTTCTCTCTCTCTCTCTCTCTCTCTCTCTCTCTCTCTTTCTCTCTCTCCTTAGTGAGGCCCTCCACAACTTCGTCAGACCCAGTTTCAAAATAAAGTATAAAAAATAGGGCCGGGGGTGTAGCGCAGAGGTAGAACGCCCCTGGGGGTTCAATCCCTGGTACCGCAAAAAAAAAAAAGTTCCTAAAAGACAGTCAAGCAGTCTTTCCACTGGGTACCCAAGGGAAATGGTGATGTGGGAGTCATCCACTTGGCCTTTATGTTCTGCCCCAACCCTTTGGTCTAGTACTAACCAGATCAAATAGACTCTGGAAAGCCAAAGGGACATCTCAGCTTTGAAGCCCACATTTGCTATATCCCATATTAAAGGTGAAATCCGTACACCAAGTCTTGGGATTAGTCGGTAGTCGGGTTTTCTAGTTTGCCTGAGACTCTGCCAGTCACAAACCATTCAGGATATGACCTTCTGCAGGCCAAGCAGCATCCCTGAGTGTGGAGGGCTCTTAGAAGCACTCAGAAACGTGCAAAGCAGTAGGCCACCTTGAAAAGGAATTAGCATTTCCAGTGAGAAGGCCAGTCTTTCAAGAAGCGCTCTGCGAAGTGGGATAAGGATCAAGATTCTGCAGTGGATTTAATATCAAGGTAATCACAGTAATATCCCTGGCATTGAGCTCACAAAAATTTACAAGCCGAGCCGTATTGTCACTGACAGCAGGACATGGAGAGCTCTCCTCCCTGATAAGACCGTGCCATGGTGGCATTGATTTCACTCTCAAAATCCTGGTGGAAGCCATTGCTTTATTGGCAGCCCAGGCAGCTGAGGGATAAGCCTGTCACGGGGCCACTGTGTCGTCAAAGCCTCTGCCCTGATGTTCCATGTGTGGGTGGCCTCTGACACTGTCAATGGAATGAGATGCTGCTCTGTTTGCTCAGCTTCCTGTGGCCCTGTCTGATCTCAACACCTGCATGAGGGAAGGTACTTCTAGAGAAAATGGATGGGAAACAGCATTACAGGAAACCCTAACAGGAGGGGCTACTTATGACTGACTTACACCAACAGTGCTCCCAGACGCCAGCACTGACTTCAGCACAGGTCAACAAGCTGGCCCGGCCTGGTCTCTATTATACACCCCACTAGGTACCTACATTTAGAATCATTTCATATAGATTGTTTTTAAGCCTCACGTTAATTCTCTAACTCTGCTAAAATCCCCTTCTAGCATAAGCAAACATGTCATGAAACTTAGATAATTAACCCAAATTAAATAATTAGTCACCTGGGTGTATCCAGCTTCAAAGAGCCATCGAAATGCTGAGTTGTCAATTCCGATTAAAATACAAACTTTTACAAATTTTTTTTGTTTATACTTTTATTTATATATTATAATTATGCCTCATCTATCCAGCATGGTGGCACACGCCTGTAATCCCAGTACTTGGGAGGCTGAGCCAGGAGGATCATAGGTTGGAGGACAGCCTCAGCAATTAGTGAGACTCTCATTAACCTAGGGAGAGCTTGTGTCAAAATAAAAATAACATAGGGCTGGGGGTGTAGCTTGGAGGCAGAATGCCTCCAGATTCAATCCACAGTACCACACATAAAAAATAATTATGCATCACAGTGAGGTTCAAAGTCATACAAACAAGCATGCACACAAGTCCTGGTGTTTCCCTTCAGGTCCCACCCCACTACCCATCCTCTCCGTACATAATAGCGATATTGGTAGAGATACCTTCATTGACAGACATAGCATAACGTAAAGGGTTTCTTTCATCAATTCTTCCTTTCCCCTGCCACCTCCCTTCTCCTGTCCTGCCACCATTCAACTGGTCTCTCTCCTCAATTGTCTAAAATCCTTTATCTTTCCTATTTTCTCTCCAGCTTCCACGTAGGAAAGAAAACCTCGGAGCTCTGACTGTCTGAGACTGGCTGGTCTCACTTAGCATAATATTCTTTATTTCCTTCTATTCTACCTAAGTTGAATCAAGAGGATACAGAAAACACAACCTTTAGTCTCATCTTAGAAGTTGAAAGCAGCCAGTTGGTACTTAACTTACATTAATAGACAGTTGCCTATTACAGTATTTCTGACATCCCCCTAGCAGTTGTAAGAAGAGTTTCCTCTTCCTAAACTTTCTTGTGAATATAAGTTGCCTTTAAAAGGCTATCACAGGAAAAGAAAATAGAAAGAGGCATAGCCTTTCAAGCGTAAATCATATCTAAATATAACTTTTGTGTAAATGGATACTTCAACGTCCTTTAGTGTGAATTGAGAGAAATAAAACCCTCTTCCATGTCAAGGATATTGAATATTGTAAGTTGCTGAAGTTCCTAAGTGGGATAGACAGAGCAGATATAGAGCCAGATGTTGGTTAGTCTGTAGAATTTTTTCTCTCTGGACCAAGAATCAGACACAAAAACTCAAAACTATACTCCAGGAAGGGCAATGTCGAGAGTGCCACTGACAGTTCTTCAATTCCTATGGACTTTGCTAGCCACAAGTTTCATCTTTTGTCCTGATGTAATAAGATCAGTGTCCCTATGATCTTCCACCCCAAAGGATACCGGTCACTATGCACTAGTCAGGAAAAGGGTTTTAGAGCAGATACAAGCTCCAGGCTGATCCTACTCCAATAGGAAACATGATAGGAGGTAGGAGGTAGATTGATCTTTCCCTAAGAGTGATGTATACACACTTGACTTTATCCAGTCTGAGATCAGTGTGCACATGTTCACTCTGCATGTCGCTCGCTCTCTGTTCTGCTCTGTGAGAGCAAGCGAGGCCCCAGCCATCTCATGAGATAGCCCACCTGGACCTACAGGTTGGCGCCCTGTTCCCTGGCCACTGCCTCCTAAACCCCAGCCACAACTCAGTGCAGAATCTGCAGACAGCAAGCAAGGTCATACGGCACCGTGAATAAGAAAATTAGGGAGTTGTCTTAATCCCTAAGATTAAGAATTAGAAAGGCCTACTTTCTAACAAGCCAGGCTCAGAAAAAAAAAAAAAAGTTGTACCTGATCTCCCTTACGAATGAAATCTAAAAATGTTGAAATGATAGACGTACAGAGTAGACTGGTGTTTATCAGCGGCTGGGGGAGCATGGGGAATGGGAAGATGTTAGAGAGAGGGTTCACAGTTTCAGGAAGCATCTATTATGTAGCATGGTGACTGAAGCTAATAGCATCTATTTCAAAATTGCTAAAAGTAGATTTTACATGTTCTTATCACACAAAAAAAATTTAAGTGTTTGAGGTGGTGGATATGTTAATTTAATAATTCCCCAATGTATGCATTTATCAAAATATCATATCATACCACGCCAATATGTGCAGTTAATATTTGCCAATTAAAAATAGTAAAATGATTTTTTTAAAGTTCTGGCTTCAAAGCCAGTTATTAACTGTATCCCCTTCAGTAAAGCACTTCACCTTTCTAAGACCCAGTTTCTTTACCTGTAAAACCCATTTCATGGTATTCATGGAAGGAGACACTAGCCATCTACGTAATGAGAGCTACTCTTCTTACATTCATATTTACCTCATCCCCAGTTTTCCTTGGAGTTCCATAGGCTAAAACTCCACATCCCAGTGTCTCTATCACCAGGGGGATCTAGGTGATAAATTCTTTGTGACTTATGAGTGTCAGGTGTCAGGAAGGGCTTCTGGGACTGTCCCTGGCAGGGGCAAGTCTCTGTCCTCCTCCATATCCTTCTCCCACCCCAGAATGAGGCTGTCCTGGTGGGATCTCATGAATGTTAGGTAAGGACACATTGCAAGGAGTGAGAGAAAATGCTGGAAGGAGCCCAGGCCTCTCCTTAAGCCAGCCCATCAATCCTGGGACATCTCTCTCCATGTTTCACCACATAGAAAATTAAAGCCTATAGTTTATCAGCCATGATTTCCTTTTTTTATTACTCAGAGCCAAACACAAGTACTAATCGATATATGAAGTCTTGTGGAATTTTAATGGACAAATTCAAATAGAGTATCTGACAATATTTTTCTTAATTTTAAAGGTACTCAGGCCCCTTCAAAAAGCCAAACTCAAAAAGTTGCATGTCTCTGTTTATGTAATATGCTTAAATTGGCAAAGTGACAGAGACAGGAAGCAGGTGGAGACTGGAAGGCACAGAGCCTGCTGGGTGTGGTTCAGGAGGGAGAGCTCTGTGCTGGTGAGCCAGGTCTCATCTGGGTGGTGGAGGGACGTGTAGGGATTGACCACATAGAGCCACACACACACACTCACACATGCATAGGCATGCACATAAGAACCAGAGATCCAAATATATCCTATAGATCATCTACCTCAGGACCAACTTCTTGATTTTAGCATCATACCATAGATATGTTGGGGAATGGTAGGGTTAGGGCCTCTGCCCACTGCATGCCACCAGCTCTTCTGCTCCAAGTGTGACAACTCAAAGTGTCTCCAGACACTACCCTCTGTCCCTCGCAGCTCAACACCACCTTTGTTTGAAAAGCACTGCACAGGGGCAGTAAGAATAATAAAAGAGAGTCTCCACTTTACAAAAGGAGTTGACTTAGAATTCTTTGCATGGTCAAGTAACCCTAGTAGAATTAAATTTGACACTGTTGCACAAACATTCAAAAAACAGATCGAAATCTGAACTACACACAGAAAGCGATTCACACAAATGCCAGTTCAGTACCAAGGCTCCCACATACTATCCAGGTGCTTTTCCAAAGCTCAGTGACAAGTGTTTGCCTGCTCCTTAGTCATCCCAGATGAAAGGGGAGAAGAACAGGAAAAGATGGGATCCCTGAGAACAGCTAGAGGGCAGAGGAGCCCCTGGGGCAGAGGACGGCTCTGTCTGGAAGTCATCCGTCCCCAGGTCTAGCACTGGTCCTTCAGCCTGCCAGGTGGAGGAAGGAGGAATTTCCTGAGGACTTCCACAGCCCTTCTTCCTTATAATGTGCATTCTACACCATCAAATTTAGTGGAGAGAGAGTTTTGTATATTCTCCAATATACGGTAAGCGGTATACAAAGGAACTTCCGATAAATGAGAAGAGAGACCAATAGAATAGTAGAGGCAGCTTTGGGGAAGGGAGGTGGGAAGAGACAAAAGGAAACTTGAGGGAGGAAACGGTCCAAGTGATGCTATGTGCATATATGAAGGTCTCAATACTAACCTCAATAATATGTACAGGGGAGGAGGAGGGAGTGGGGTGGCATCCTGTAGGAAGCGTACCAAGTGCTCTGTGCATGTATGTTCTATCACTCTGAACCTCGTTACAGTGTATAATTACAATGCACCAATAAAAGTATATTAAAGATAGAAAATAAACAATTTATGTTTCTAAATCTAAATTTACACAAATTGATTAAACATCTCACTATCTTTCTTGATTTCCAAGACATGGTCTCTGCACCTGAGACAAATGGTCAGTGTGGTTTTGAAAGTTCAAGGGGATGAAATAGTGGATGTAAAAATCACTGAAACTAATTCTTTCCCCCAAAGTTAAAAGTTGATAGAAAACACCTGGAAAAAATTATTTCTAGAAATAGCTCTTTATGTAAATATAAAGATGCTAGCTAATTGAAGTTTTAATACTAAGCATGTATTTTAAATATGCATTTGATTTGCATTTATCTACAAAAATATGATAAATAATATAAGCCTTAGATAATTGCATGTCAAAGAAAAATATGATAATTAATACACACTTATCCTGACAAATATTCAGGAACCCAAAATATTATTGCTCCTGATGGAGCTTTTAGATGAGACTCATTTTAGTACAAGCTGCATCCTGGGTTATTTCCATAAAATATACTGCCTTCTTTGAAAACTAGACTTATCATTATTTCATTAAAATATTAAAATATGTGGTTAAAATGATTTATAAGATACTGATTTCAGGGTTGCTCATTTGAAACAGACTACCAAAATCAAGAGATGCATCACTAATATGAAAAATGCCACTATCCCATATTTTAATACAAGTTATTTTCTATGGTTTTTGGTATTAACTATAAGGCTGAAAAATAAGCAATTTTAAGTTGTATGTGACCTATGAACTTAAAAAAATCACCCAAATATAACAAATTAATTCATGGACGAGTCGCTCCATCTTGAAGTAGTTGACTTGTTATACTGATGGGGACAGAAGAACAGTGACTTCAGAATACAGCAGGAAATCTTCAAAAACAGAATGGAATTTAAGGTAGGGGAAGGAATAAGGACCCAGGCTCCCATTCAGGTGAGGACTTTTCATGCCAGAATATTTAACTCCATCTTTGCAGACCTCACAACATAACAGCAGAACCAGGACAAAATTGCACATCTTGGCTCTTGGTTCTCTATTTTTCAAAAGTGCAATGTTTGTTTTGGAGACAAATAGCTTCTCAGAGGGGCTCATTACCCCCACTGACATTTACAAACATGTTCCAGGGAACATATTCAATGTTGTTTTCCTCACAGGAACTTAAAATTAGCTCTGCAAAAGGTATTAATGAATCTTCTTCCCTCTTCTAAGCAACCTTTACTTGAATTTCCCCTGCTCTGTATTCTGTGAGTGTAAATTTCCATGGACACTAAATAATTTGTAGTAGGTGGGAAATGAGGGCAAGTGTTTGTAGAAAATCAATGGTTTCTCATCACAGAAACATTTGCAAATATATACCCAATATGTGTGCACACCTAATAACTATGTGTCTTCTTACCTTTTCTCTCATATTCTAATTTCATTAATTATAATAAAAAATGGGTCACAATCATATGTTTTACATGTTCAGCCTAAATCAAATGATTTTCAGAATCAGCCTTACTATGGGCTAAATTTTTTACCTTCTCAAGAGATCCAACTCTTGGTTATATTGATTATGTTTATTATTTTCTTGTCTCTAGTTTATTTATCTCTGCTTTAGTCTTTATTCTTCTTCAAGTTTTGTATTTGGTTTGTTCTCTTTTCTAGTTTCTTAAGGTCTAAAGTTAAGTATTGATTTGAAATCTTCAATGTAATTGTTTTTGGCTATAAATATTCCTCTGAGTACTGCTTTGACTGCATTCTATAATTTTTACTATGTCGTGTTTTGATATTCATTTGCCTCATATATTTCCTAATTTCTTTTGTGATTTTCTCTTTGATCCAATGGTTATTTAAGCGTGTGTTAATTTCCACATATTTGTGAATTTTACAGTTTTTCTTCTGTTTTTAAACTAATAAAGGGACGATTTGGCAGTAAATCATAATGCACTTCCATTACATGCTACTGCGCTTTGGAAAGTATGTGATTTCTTGAGATTTACCTACTTTGAAGATATCTAAAATTAGTTTTTTGGTTCCTTCCATTTCTATGGCTTTTATTAACCAAGGATACTAGTTATTTTATTTTACTTTATTTGTGGATCATAGCACCTTTGTAATGGGGATGTTGCAGCACCAATCAAGAGCTCTAACTTAAAAGTGTGTCATCGCATACCACACTGATGAGGCATTTGTTGAGATGTGTTGACATCAGGAAATATGGAAACAGAATGCAAAATAGTAAATTTCTGTGACTACATTATAAATATGATCCAAAAATTATAAGATATGAGCCTGTCATGCCACTGGTAAAGGTCTGGGGTAGCAACAGAAGCACAATAGTGAGGACTGGCACCTGGCTGTCCACTGTAAGGACTGTGTGCTCCAGCTGGTGTATGATGGGGTTGGCTCTGCATGATAACACAGCTAGAGCTTTCCAGACCATAGCCAGTGTTCCACGATTCCTTACTGTTGGCCTGCATGTTGTGTTCCTAATCCCTGTGTGTGTATAGGGTAGGGGAGATTGGTCAGCTTAACTCCCTTCTTCTTTTCCAAAGAGAGCTTGGTCTGCACTTCCTCACCTGGTTTTCCCTCCTCTCTATAGCCCAGCCTTCCCTCAGAAGACCAGGACTTCAGGTCACCTTACATGCAAACTGAGTGTGGGCAGAAACCAGAAGCTGATAAGCAATTCCACTGAATATGCTTTTTTGGTTACGTTACATTTAATATCCCAGAGTTTAATAGTCTTATTACTTTGAAACTGCAATTATAATCATAAAAATAAAATTTTCATTAGCATTCTAAATTTAGTCAGTCCTCCATAGCTCAAGGATCCTTATCCATGTATTCAAGAATGGAAGATCGTGTACGATGTTGTTGAGCCATACAATGGCTGCAGTTGTACTGAACAGCAAACTTTTCTTTCTTTTCAATATTCCCTACACAGAACAGCTCTTTATGTAACACATTATAAGTAATCTAGAGAGGCATTAAATTGTATGGTAGGATGTAACTTAGGTTATATGCAAATACTACACCATTGCATATGAGGAACTTGAGGGCCTGCAGATTTTAGCATCCTAAATCTGGAACCTGTTGGGTCCTGGAAGCAATGCCCAAGGATACAGAGGAGATGACTGTAACTTGTTTGTAATCTCACATTCATTATATCAAATCTATTCGCTCATCATTCTATAGATACAGGCAATAGTACTGTTGAATGCTGTAAGTTTCATCATACATAATTGATATCTAATTAATATTTGAAAGGATCAAAGCACAGAGCACTGTGTCTTACAAAAAGGGCCCATTTCACACTCATACATATATATACACACATATGTATACACAC